>PVKA01006451.1:0-83604 GCA_004027165.1 Ctenomys sociabilis
AATGTAAGTTTTAGCCAGGTACTTGGGTTTGTTGTTGTTGGGTTTTTTTGTTTGTTTGTTTGTTTGTTCACCAGGAATCAAACATATGACCTCCTGCTTGCCAGGCAGGCACTGTGCCCCTGAGCCATATCCGTGGCCCACCCAGGCATTTATTGTAGGCTTCACCCCCATCTCCCCATCTTCGTTGGCAGTGCAGCCCTGGCTGACCCTGCTCTCCTGCAGCCCCGGCCCCTGCCTACTAGGTTGCAGGTATGCAGCTTCTCAGCCTATCTTTCCAGCCACTGCCTGCTACCTCCTCTTTGCAGCCAGTTTCCCCATGGCCACAGCCTGCTCTCTGAATAGAAGCAGTGTTATGCTTCAGGGTCCTGCTCCAAGCCTGAGCTCCCCCATGTACCATGGCTGTGATCAGCCTGCTCTCCAGCGTGGACCCCCAGCCCTATGGGCTTTGCCCTGCCCCTAGCCCTGTCCCTTGCCCTCACATGCTCTCCCGTCCCACCTTCCTCTGTCCAGTCCTTATAGGGCTGTGGCAGGCTCACACCAGGGCCCCTCCTGGGTGCAGTCCACTGTGCTGTCATCCCAAGCAGCGGTGGTGTGCGCCAGAAAGCGATACCATGCCTCTAAGTGGGTGACCTGTGCTTGCTCCCAACAGAGGTGGAACAGTTGCTACTGCTGAGCAGTGCTGACCTCTGGCATGAGTCTTGGGAAGGACTGTCCTATGCTGGAGAGAGGCTGCCCTGGAGGAGGGGGCATTGCAAAGGGGTAGAAGAGCTGTGTTCAGCTTGGCAGTCACCACCTCCAAAGGTAACACCACACCAATGTCCCTGGAGCGTCTGCCTCAAGCCCAGATTCCAGCCTGAACCCTGCACAGCGTGGCAGAGCCTGGCCAACCTGACCACTCTATCCTTGGTCAGCATCACTGTACTGGCACAGATAGGGCTGCCCAAAAGTTCTCATCATGCCACAAGGCAGTGTCCTCACTGAGACCCTGCACCCACAGGGGCCCACCATACCCATAGGGAAGGAACCAGGAGTGTGGGAAATGCAGTTTGGTGCCCAGGTCCTCTGCATGGAGTTGAGAACTAATGTCACTCCATGAAAGGGCAGTGCAGCCCCTTGCGGTTGTTCGTGTGCTTCAGGAGACCATCCTCTGCCAGGCAGACCCAGGCCTCTCCCATGGTTCCTCTGTGTCCTTAGTGGCTGCTCTTCCCACAGCCAGGAGATGACCCTTTTGGGGCAGGACTTTCAGAGCAGCAGTGTCACTCCATTTAAAATAGAGCCCACGAGCCTGAGGGTAGCCTCCCTCTCACCTTTGTGGTATCAGCGCTGCCCCCTGATGTCCAAAAGCAAACCACTTCTGCAGACATAGCCTTAGCCAGTCCTGCCTGGGTGCACTGGCACTCCCTAAGGCCTATGCTTTTGTGCCCGTGGCCCTGTTGTGCTGGTTCAGTTCCAACCCAGCAGCCAGCTAGGACACAACCATCCTGGAGTTGCCCAAAGGTAGATGAAGGGACTGTGGTGGCCAGAGCCACCTCACGCTGCCTCAGAGCTATTACTGCTCCTCCTCCCTCACTTCTTCCTCCTCCATACTGCGCTCTCAAGAATGGCTAAAAAGATGATCATACTTCAGTGTCTGCTACTTGAGGTAAACAAGAGGATAAGTGTTTTTCTGTCCAGGCCTAAAGAAGTGTGTAACAACCTTTGGCAAAGTAACCGCTGAGAAGTGGGTGGGACTGGCTAAGCTCCTCAGTGATCAGGCAGTGCTCTGTCCTGTCAGCTCCCTGAGAGTCTGTAGATGGAAGTGTCCAGCAGTCTTTGCCAGCGTGCTGTGCATGTCAACCAGGCTCCGCCCCTCTGCATGACATACCTGAGATGGAGTAATTTTAAGCTGTTGAAATGTGTTGCTTACGGTTCTGGGGCTTAGATGCCCAGGATTAAGATGAACCTGCTTCTGTGTCAGCTTGCAAGGTGTCCTGTTTGCTGATGGTGCCTGTGCACAGCCTGACATGTGGTGACAGAGGAAGGGTCTCCAGGGTCACTGAGTCCTGCTCACCAAGGAGACACTCCCCCACCCAATCATACTGTGAAAGTTCCACCCTTGGTGCTAGGATTTCAGGATTCAACAATGGCAGATTTCTGGACCACAAAGGTGCTTCTCACTTCTGTGTCCTGCTCCCTGTGGGCTGCACCAGGAATCCACTGGTCCATTCACGGTGCAGCCCCGTGATCCAGGGTCCCTCCAGGAACTGCTGCATGGGTCCCAGGAACAACAGAGCTCCTCAACTTCCAGAAAATCCCAGCAGCACTCAGAACTTCAGATTTGTTAAGGATTCCAAGAGAGCGTTAGACACAATGCAGGTGAAAATCATGGCAAATCTTAAATTTTCTAGGTGTTCATTATTTAAGATCATAAGATGTTTTGGAAGGAACATTTGCTAGACTGTTCCATGAGTCAGGGTGTCCACTTAGGAGGCCTTGTTCAAAAGCAAGCCTGGGAAGCACACACACACCCAAGTCTGAGAGATGTCAGGGCTTCCCGGCAGGACAGATGGTGGCCTTGCTTTTTGAGTGAGCATGTCTAGACCTGACCAATAGTCTGTGTCCTAGTCCTTCACGCACTGCTGCCCATCCATAGAAGCCGTTAGGGTCTGCTTTACAGAATGCTGGTGGTTGGAGTGGGCATGGCACCTGCATGAGGTTCCAGATGCCTCTCCACACACACACGCCATAGGCCCCTACTGGCAAGGTGTGGGGCCTCTGATTCTCTCAGCACACTCCCCCTCTTGCTACCCATGTGGGAAGTGACCTTGGTCCCCAAGGAGGGTGTGTTTGGAGCCTGCCAACCCTGCTTTGCTCCTCCTGGGCTAGCTCATGTGTTCCTCTGTGGCTGATGTCACTTCCTTCCTGCACAGCGCTGGCTTTAGTGAGCATTCCGGCTCCTTTTGGAGTTGAGAATGGAAGTTTGGGTGATCAGTTGTGATAGGCACTTTGCTTCCTTCCTGGTGCCATGGCTCGGGTCAGCAGAGGCTGAGCTAAGCCCCACGTGACCAGGGGACCAAGAAGAATGCAGGCCTCCCTTGGACCCAGAGTTACCAGCTGTGTCTTGTGGGGTGGACGTGGAGCAAAGTAGACTCTGTGATGTGACTCCCACAGAGACAGAACTGCAGGAAAAACACACAGAGACCCTGAAGACCTAGTGTGCTCTGTGGGTGATAGGTGGCCTGGGAAGGAGTCAGGCTGATTGCAGAGCATGAGGTGAGAGGGGCAGAGCAGGAGATCAGAGGAGTGCTGGCAGGGGCTGGCAGAGGCTTGATAGAAGGGCTTTGGGTGGCTTTCCAGGCCTGTGCCCTGGGGTCACTTGGCTGGCTTGGGGACAGGAACAGGAGGGTATGGGGACTGAGGTTGGCTGGTGGGGGGTGCACAGGACGGGAGGAGGCCAGGGTTGCAGGAATGCCCGGATGCCATCTGAGAAGCCGCAGGGCTGACACAATGGTCACCAGCGCGTCTTCTGCTTCCCTCTCACATGTCCCTGCAGAGGACAGGAAGGTGACCCCACTAGGTTATGCTGGAGCCCTGGGGCAGTGCTGGCAGAGCGGTTGCCGAGCCCTGCTGGCCTGAGGAGACCCCCCAATGACTGTGACAGGTTGAATCAGGCTCTGTGAAGATATGTTCCTTCCAGACTGCTGTATAACTGCCTGGCTGTGCCATGTGTCCCCAGCATAGTGCCTAGTGTGGCTATCACCATGCCACTGGTGACAGCTATGGAACCAGCACCTGTGTAGCCAGGAAGCTGAGAAGCCCTTGGTGGCTGTCCCACTGCTCCTGGGCTCTGGACAGTGTCCCCATTCCTGACATGAAGGGCAGAACCTGACACTGACTGTGGGCAGGTCAGGGACATGGCATCCACCTGAGCTCCCTGGGCCACAGTGCCTCCCAGGCCTGGGGTAGCACTGCTGTCCCCCATGCCTCTTGTGTCGACCAGGGACAGTGATGGAGAAGTCAGCCTGCACTTTTTAAAGAATAATTTGGAGCCCAATTTAATGAGTCAGATGTAGAAAATTCCAATCTCTTCCACTGTGGAACTCTCCGGGGGCAAAGGTCAGCCCCATCCTGCAGCTGGTATTTTGGGGAAGGTTTTCACTTAAGAGACCCCAAAGGAGCCAGGGAGTCTACAGAGGGGACACTGTTGCTGACACTGTGGCACTAAACCTCTCAGGAGACCCATGGCCATGGCTGCTGACTGTAGCCCTCCAGCCAGCCCATCCTGGCCTTGTGGCCTTGAGACACTCTTGGGCCCTACCCTGCCAGGAGCCAGAGACCACAGCTTAATTGGCTTTGCAGAGGACTTGAGGAGAAGAGGTCTGCAGGGTCCCTGCAGCCCAGGTGGCACCAGGACCTTGTAGACCACTGGCTGGCAGAAGCTGCATCCCACTGTGAGGCTGGGGACCCCAACACAGGGCCTGAAAAGGCAGCAGATGAGGGCAGGGCTCCAGGCCACTCCAAAAGGAGGACACAGCACACCCAGCTGGCATTGTGTGCAGCAGACAGGACTTCTACCCTGGCTTCCAGGCAGCAGTCCCTCCTCCCAGCACCCCCAGAGCAGCTGGTACTGGGGGCCCAGACCCGCCTACAGGAAATGCCCGCAGGTCCTGGCCCAGAGCAGGCTGCACTTAGTCTCCCAGTTGCTCTGCTGAGTTAGGCACCTGTAGCCTTTGCTTCCAGCTCTGCAGGCCATAGGGAGAGAGGCTCATAGCTCCCTCGTTCACTCTTTTCTGTCATCGTCCTGTGGGACGCTCAAGCCAGACCATCACAGGCTCCCCTGAGACATCCACATCAGGGCTGACAGGCAGGGTGGGCTGGTGAGGGACAAGGCAGCAGGGCCCAGCCCTTGGGGGGGCCCACCTTCTCAGGATGCTGCTGGTGCCAGGGGCTCCCTCATCCTCTCAGGCCAGGTCACAGCCAGGGCCTGGGGTACAGGGTGGGGTGGGGCAGAGGGAGGGAGCAGCATCTCCAGCCAGGAGGCCCCAGTCCCCATGTGAGGTGGCATTTCTCCTGGGACATAGCTGTAGTCTCGAGCCAAACCAACAGAAGCCCCAGTGCCCACACCCAACCACAATGGCTCATGATGTACTTGTTCTGTCAACAGCAAATGAAGCTCATAGCTGACAGCCTGAAGGAAGAGCCAAGAGAAGGCAAGGAAGAGATGGCTGCCTGAGCCCCACGCCAACAGCTGCACCATGACGTGTCCCTGCTGCCCATGCTGCCATGACCTGGGCTTCATCCCCAGCACTTGGCATGCATGACCTCCATGGCCTCCCGCGGGCTCCATGAGGTCCTCGGTGTTGCCACCTGCTCTGCCAGAGCCTGCCCTGCTGAAGGGGGCTGTTTCTGCACCCCAAACCTTCTCAGTCTCTAACATTTACTACTCATGTCAACAAAGCCACATTCACCGAGCTATTAAAGGCCCTGACACCTCTGACTCCCACTTCCCTGCACAGATGCACACAGAGAGGCCCAGGAACCCTGAGTCAGATGGTTATGGGTGGCGCAGTGGTCGGTGGCACTGTGATCCCAGCTCCTGAGAAGCCTGCGGTGGGAGGGTCACAATTTGAGCCTATCACAGGCAACTTAGGAAGACCCTGTCTCAAATATTCATAGTAATGGTGGAATGGGGTGACAGGAAGCCCAGGGTGGGGACCCAGGCCTTATTGGTGCTGCTGTCACCACCCAAGGGGCATTTGAAGGCCATGGGCTGCTTGTGCAGTGGTGCCCTGGTTCCTGGTGGGTGTAAAGGGGCTGTCTCACCCCAACCCTGTCCCACGCATAGGCTCTGCAACTGGGGACACCCTGCACTGCCACCCAGGACCACAGCCTCTGCATCTAGGAGTGGCAGCCCACCCACTGGGGAAGTGGCTTGGGCAGCCCTCACTCACGCAGCCCTCACCTTCCCATGCTCGTGTTTGAAGCCCAGTATTCTGTATTCTGCAGCAAGGATCTGGCCCCTCAGAATGCGCCGAGGCCCCTGGGATCCCATGATGGCTGCTGGGGGTATGGCCCCTCATGTTCTAAGGTGTCAGGGTGGTAGCTGCCCCAGGCCCAAGCACCATGAGCCTGAGGTCTCCCTTGTCCTTCAGCCCATGGGGTGATCCTGGGAAGGGCCAAGGTCAAGCAGAGCCCTAGAGACTAGGCCCGTGAACATAGCTGGCTGTGAGGGTCAGGGCCTGGCACCATGGTCTCCTCAGCCATCTGCATGTGGTCACCACTCAGCCTGGGCCCTGCTGGCCACACCACCAAGCCAGGGCCTAGGCAGGGGGAGATGGCCTGGTTGTCAGACTGTCTCCACACTCAGGCAGGTGACATCTAGTGTGTGGCCATGCTCAGGAACTGTGTGGCACAGTTGGCAGGGCTGGGACAGGAATCACCCTGCCCTTTGTGCCCCCACATTAGAGTCCTGACTGGACTGAGCTGGACCTGGTGTCCATATGCCGGGGTGGAGTGCTAGCTGCAAGCCTGTCCTTGCCAGCTGAGCTGTACTCTCATCCATGACCTGGGGTCCTGGCCCACGCAGTGACCCTGCTGAGGAAATGGTCATGGAAGGGGAAGCCTGCTGTCCTTAGACTCTCCAGGAGGAGGGGATACCTGCTTCCCAACAACGGCCATGACACCACTAGAGCAGCCACAAAGGGGAACTCAGCTGCCACACTGAGAACACAGGAGGGACATTATGGGAGTGGGCCATCAGAGAATGTCCTCTTATCTGGGCCCCTATGATCTTTGAGGCTCTTCCAGTGCCACCCTCATGAATAGGAGGTCCTGTAAGTCACGGGACAGTGTTCCTGCCAGCACCATAGGGGCCAAGCTGCCTCAGCCTCCAGAGTCACCACAGAGACTGCTCCCCCTCTCCTGTCCACACACCTGGAGCTCACCTCACTCCAGCCAGGAGGGACAGTCATCAGGTCCCACAGGTGGCCTAGCCACCCCACCTTTGGGACCCATGGCACACACAGGCCCCAGGGAGGCCCCTGATGCACCTCCATAACCCTGAAACCCCAAGTGCTCCCTGAGGCCAAATCCTGAGAAAGGATGCTGTGGGTAGCAGGGAGCTGGCACAGGGCTCCTGTCCCCTTGGAGAGGTGGATGGGCACTAGTGACCCCAAGAGCCAGGCCAGGCCCAGCCAAGATTGCCTAGGGCACCTGCCAGACGACCAGACAGGAAGTCACTGGTGCCAGAGGACCCAGGAGTGGAGAGGAGACAGCAAGCAATGGGGACCC
This sequence comes from Ctenomys sociabilis, assembly GCA_004027165.1. Classification (NCBI taxonomy): domain Eukaryota; kingdom Metazoa; phylum Chordata; class Mammalia; order Rodentia; family Ctenomyidae; genus Ctenomys; species Ctenomys sociabilis. Next base: position 7,270 of record PVKA01006451.1, read on the forward strand.
AAGGTACTGGGAGACTCCAGCTTCCCACTGAGGAGCAGCCAGTGAAAGGTTGGAGGAGCCTGTGACTTCCACTTCTGGCCAGGTGGCAGAGAACTGTGACAGAAAACCACACCACACATGAAGCAATAGCTTCAGGCATTGGGCACAGGCCACAGGGACTGTGTTGAAATCCAGCACCTTTTCATGAAACAGCAAAATCCAACATTTGCTGACAATGTACAGCAGAGTTCAGCACTGAAATAAAGTCAACCTAGATTTTTACACCTAGTGAAATTATCTTTCACAAGTGAATATAAAGATTCTCATGACCATTTTTTTTCCATCAAGCAAAATGGGCTGGAGCTGCGCTGGGATGTGGGACAGGGGGGTCCCTGTCGCACAGCTGGAGGCAAACATTCAGGTTTGCACCAGAAAGGAAAGTGCTGGAAATTATAAATATGGAGGCAAAATTCTTTCATGTTTAGTTTCCTCAACACTATTTTTGAAAATCTGTACATACATAAAAGTAAGATAGCAATCACACAAGGAACAGAGGGAAAACAGAAGTGAGCCTTGTAGGCTCCACACTACCGGAAGTGGTGCTGTTCTGAGGTAGATTGTGATAGATGGCAAGGCCTGCAGTGGCTGCTGAGAAAGGTGCGCGAAGAAGCCAGTAGCATGGAGTTAGGTGGAATAAAAATGACTGGTAGGTGTGGTGCATACACTCCAGGAGGCCGAAGCAGGAGGCTTGCCATGTTGAGCCCATCTTGGACAACTTAAAGACCTACAGCCTGTTTGAAATAGTAAAAAGGCCTGGATTTGAGCGCCAGTGTCGTGGGGGTGGGGGATCAGTTAAACCAAAGGAAGGTAGGGAAGGAGGGGAAAGAACCAAGGCCAGCAAATGGAGGCAAATGGAAAGCAAGAGGCAGGGGGAGGGCACACCTTGGTCACTGCATGGGGCTGGGGCTGGTCTGGACAGCCCAGCAGAGGCAAACTGGTTAAGGCAGAAAGGTGAGCTCAATGCTATCTAAAAACCCTCAATTTAGCACCACAGGGAGCCACCATAAAGGATGGAGAAGATGTGGCCCTGAGGGTGGCAGAATACTGTGAAGATCACACAGATTGGAATAGAAGCGCCTGTCAGTGTGGGCCCTGCGCACCTAGGACCTGTAAGTGCAAGTGCCCCACTAAAGGGCATGGTGCCCTGGAAGAGAAGGGGTGCAGATGAAGAGACAGAGCCACACAGGTGGGGGTGGAAGCCAGCGTTTACATTTTTTAAATCCATCATACTGAAAGCTACATTGCCATAAGCCCCATCAAGAGCCTCCCTGGCTTCCAGCACGGTCTCCTACCATCCTGTTGCATTGGGCAGTGGCCCTGGGGTCCCCCCGAGGATCTTCAGGTGCACTGTCCTGGCTGCCTCAGTGTCCTGGATCCATTCAGAATGGTGACCTTCCATGGTCATTTCCACTTTGGAGGAGTCAGAGGTCGCACAGTGCCAGCTCTGATGAGCTAGGTGGGCGAGGACACAATGCCAAGTTCTCTTGAGCTGTGTGTTGGAGGGCGTTGTGGCAGTGACATGCACTGCATTTTGCTCACCCCTGATTGAAATAGAAGGAAGACTCCAGAGCTGCTGCAAAGGGTGGCCAGACAGTGGGATCCTGCGTGCTGAGGTGCCTGGCAGTGCCTCTTGCTGTACTAAAATCTTGCGTTTCTGTTGCCCACCGCCTGCATAGTTGGCACAACAGCCCTCTCAAGAGCTGCTACAATGAGATAAGTGGATGCAACACGGACACCGCAAAGCACACGAGCTGGCACATGAAGAACCCCCAATGGGGACCGCCTAGTGACCCCGCATGTTCACAGCATGGGCTACCCACTGCACTGTGAAGCACACCTTTAAACTTACAACCAGGTATGGTGGCACACACCTGGAATCCCAACACCTGGAGGCTGAAGCAGAAGGATCACTGTGAGTTCGAGGCCAGCTGAGGCTACATAGTTCAAGGCCAGCCTGAGCCACATAGCACAACCCTGCCAAAATAAAAAATAATCGTAGAAAGCATGTTCTCATTAAAACAGAATTTCAACTAGAAATCAGTAACAGAAGATTATGGATAATCCAAACATTTGTAAATTAAACACCTTTCAAAGAGTTTTTTTTTTCCAGTTTTTATTTTGTTTGTATATTTGTAGTGTATCCTTTAAAATGCCTGTGTACAGTATGGAGCGAAGGGAGAACAGGAGCCAAGGGAGCCAGCAGTGGCCCTGTGATAGCAATCCCTGGCTCTGGGCATCAGGTCTGCTTTCTAGGGACAACTTGTGGGGCTGGAGGGGACTGGGCTGTCACAAGGAGCCGCTGCCTCACCCACACAACAGGAAGGAGAGCTCCAGCTCAGGCCCAGGGCTGAGGATCCCTGCTTCCAGGGGACAATGGCATGTGGGCAAAAGAGTGGCCAAGAAGGAACGAGAAAGGGCTTGGGCACCACGATGGGAGAGGTGATGCCAGAGCTGCGGCTAGCATGGAACCCGTGAAGGCCAGGCGCTACCATGCCTGGGGTGGGGACCATGGGGGCAGCAGGTGTGGGCAGCTCAGTGGACATTGCTTAGCAGACTTTCAAGGCCAACAGGTGAAGTGGATGTTTTCAGGGTGTATGTGTGCTGGGGTCTCTCCCCTCAGAGATGTGTGATGTGCAGGTGGAGATGGACCAGAAGAGAACCTGGCATCACCCTACACTCCCAGGCTGGGCAACGAGGAGCCAGAGGTTGGGGGAGCAGCAAGTGGAGGGGGCGGGAGGGGCGGGAAGCTTCAGGGCGGAGATGGAGCCATGGATTTCACCAGGCCCTGACCAAGGCCATGGCGGTCAGGAAGGGGCTGATGCAAGGACTTATGGAGTGGCGGGGATGGACTATGGTGAGGTGCCATAAGATCACTCCACATTCTAAGGCCCACTGTGTTGTTCACAATTTAAACTGGTAAATCTCTCAGGAAGTGCCTCATGTGCAGTTACACCATCTGTGAACCTGGCCCTCGGACCTGCACACAGCAGTCTGGACAGACAGCAGCCTGGCCAACTGGCAAGGCCAGAAGCTGAGAGGCGCTGGGCGGGCAGCCACACAAGGGGACCACACCTTGGGACCCGGTGAAGTCACAGGGGCTGTGTCTGCCATAGGAAGAGTCCGGCAGAAAAGGTGACAGTGACCAGAGCCAGGCCAGTAACTGAAATAGTGATGACCAGAGCTAGGCCAGGAGCAGAGCCTCCGAGCCGTGGGGACAGGAGCATGGGGCAGGTCTGCACCTTGGCTGCTTTGGGGAGCGCAGCAACTGACAGAGGAGGGGACCCAGAGTGCAGCAGGGAGCTTGGACCTGAGTCACAAGCTCAGGCAGAACAGCTGTGACTGCTCCAGCACACCTGGGGGCACAGGGCACACGGGCAGCTGTAAAGGTAAAAATAAAAAGTCCCAAGACAACACCCAGCCCCACGCTAGACTGGCTCCATCTTAGCCCTTTGTTTCACCTGTTGCTAAATGTTCTGGGAAAGTGACATGCAACTAGGCAACCACAAGGTTGCTCTAAAGCCTCAGCAACCCCCAGGTGGCCCTCAGTCAATCCTGACAAAGGAACAATTGCTATTGGCTTCTGTAACCTGCTTGCTCGTTTCCCTCTTACCCCCTAAGGACCACAAGATGCTCCCCCAAGGTTACCCAAGCATTACAGAAATATGTTATTCTGTCAGAAAAATCCCCCCACGCCGAGCCAATCAATGCATAGGTCCACCCCTATTAACCAATGCAATTAGCTTCTGTAGTGCACTTGCCTCCCCCCTAATTTTGTGGTTTTTGCCTTTATAAACCTGCCTGTAACGACAGCTCGGCACTCTGCAACCGCCTTAGATGTGGGGTCCCACGCGTGGTTCAATAAACTTTTGAGCTCTCACCCTTATCTCTTGGCGCCTCCCTGCCCGCGGAGATCTGGGTCAGTGCGGACCCAACACAGCCAGTGGGCCTGGCTGGGCACACAGGACCGTGCACGCTCACAAGATGGGGGACACAGTTTATATTGCTGAACACCAATGTCACTTTATTCGGATTATTTTCCCATTTGTCACAGACCTGTCAATGTTTACACAATGAGGAAAATCCCCCCAAACTCAAGCAACTGCCCAAATCAGTGATAACTGTGTGCCTGGGAACACGCTCAATTCTTTAGGGACATCTTTAATTCAGTCCAGTCTACAGCTATTCTTAGAATCGGTGTCAAGATTGTCACATCTTTAAATACATATAGAATTGCCAGAAGTACATAATTATATATATATATGTATATATATATATACACACACATACAGAAAAATACAAGACTGTTTTCCACAATATTTAATTTATGCACTACTGTAACTCTAGCCACTTGTAAAGACAGAGGAGTTTGGTCCAAGAGTATCTCAATGTAATGGTGTTCTGCTCCCTCGCTATGGACGGCAGACAGTGACAGACAACACATGCACAGTCATTCACGTACAGACGGGTAGACACCACGCAGACAGATGTGTGGCCCTGGGGCGCCCGAGCACGCATAACTAAGAAGGCTTTGATACAGCCCTGCAGCGTACACGGCCAACACTGCTGATGCTAGCGTGAGCACCATATAGACATCAGAATATAAAAAACATTGAAAACCAAACACATGGGTTAGTTAAAAGGTGCCATTCCAAGGCTATACACAGTCACAGGAAAAAGTATTTACAGGACTTGGAAAACAGCTGCAACAAAGTTTATTGCCAATGCCCTTTAGAAACTTCTCTCCTATGTTGAATACAGATGTTACGCTCACTATCTACGTGAACCACACATCTTATTTCTGGCCCTTTAGAATATCCCTGCTCAAGAATTTCAAGCAAATGTGTTCTATGGCTTCACCCACATGTCTATTCCCATAGCTTTCAGCATAAATACCACAATGAACTAGAGCTGTAGCCTAAAATGTATCTAGCTAGCCTAGGCCTAAGGTAAAATGAGTATTTTAAGTAGCATCTGTACTTAGTATAGTAGGTATACTGAGTGAGTGAGTACAAGGTATTCAGCCTACAGTAGTGGTGTTGCTGTGGACAGGAGAGTCATGGCCCATGCCAGCACTCCGCAGGTCTTTGGTGCTCTGCCTGCCTCAGTCAGGCTCAGCACTCAGAGCCAGGACAGAACCAGGGAGCGAGGAGGGCCCAGGAACCGGCCACAGCCCATCTCCGAGGCTGCTAAACACTGTTCTTAAGACCCCGGATGCAGCATAAGAAAACTGCATCTGGCTCCTTGCAAAATCCACAAGTTGTGATTTATCGCATCCTACAAGATAAAATGCCAGGAGAGGCGGTTATCTGGTCAAGTGTCTCTGTGTTGGAACAAGTTAAAGCAGAAGTCCTGATTGTTTTTGGCAGGAAGGCAAAATGAAAAATGGGGGCAAAGCTACAAAGCAGGCTTTGTGCATTTCGGTTTGCTGTGAGTTTTACCCTTTCAAGTGTAATTTTGGATCAGCCAATTTCCACAGGTAGCTGAGCCAAAGGATAGAATGGAGTGGAAATAACAGAGGCAAGCTGATTAACAGACTCCTGAGAAGCAAATTCTGGGAAGCTTGATTTGCACTCACAGGCTCCCAACGCAGCCGGCGTCCATGCGCACCTTGGCCTGCACTCAGCCCTGCACTGCCTCCATCTCCTGGGTGTCAAGGCCCCACAGAAGCTGCCCCCCAGGAAGCCTGTGCTCTGCTAGACAGATGGACTGACAAGATGCTCTGTCAGGAGTCCAGACATTAATTGACTTTGCCACATTACAGGATTGTCTGCATGTGATTGGCCACTATGGGGGGAAGCTGCCTTAGAAACCTAAGTACTTTATCTCACCTACTGGGAAAACAGAAGACTTGTTCAATTACATCTGAGCCCACGTTTGTCGCACTATAGCTTAAGACAGACAGGCGCGGGTTGCAGTTCAGGGTGCGCAGTGCCATGCACTGTCCGTGGCTCCACGAGCCATGGGCAGCAGGGCTGCCGTGGGCCACTGCACAGCTGGGCCACGGCCACCGCATGTTATTGCTTTGGTTCTGTCTGGGGCACCGCACAATGCCTCGGAGCATGGAGTCTCTGGATCACAGAAGGTCATGACAGGAATTTAGATTTTGCACAAGGAACGAATGCATCTCTCTCTAGGTTAAGTGCAGAACATCAAATTTCTAAGTGCTCCATTTATATTAGGTTCCAAATATACATTTTAATTTCATCATGATCATTCACATTAAAATTATGAATGTAAAAATACACAGTAGACTTTTCAGCTGGAAAGAAAAGTGGGGTCTAGCAGCATGCAGAGACCATGCGTCGCCGTGGCCAGAGCACGCGGGCAGCTGGGCGTCAGATGACATGGCAGCAGCTGGCCGGGCTGGAGGCACACAGCAGCCCCTCCTGGGGGCTCCGCTGGATGCTCACAGAGATGGTCTTTTCACACAGAGGTAGCTGCAGCATGTTGTTCCTCAGGTTTTTATTCTTTATCCGTTCCAGCTCGGCACTGGCTCCGGCCACATGCTCAGAAAGGAACCTGATGCCACCCATGGCTGGGACCTGACCTGCACCCCCTGCAGCGCCTACACACATCTTCCATGAGGACTTCTCCTGCACCTTCACGCTGGACAGCGCCAGCCCCCGCTGAGGGTCCAGGATGTACTTGGCACCACCATGCAGCTGGGAGCCCAGGCAGAGGCCCATGAGCTTGAGGCTCTCCACAAGGTCCCCGGCGCTGCGTGAGGCCAGCTGCATGGAGTTTGGGGGCCCCGCAGCGCAGCGGCGCGTGGAGCCTGAGGTGCTGCCAGGAGCACCACCTGTGCCCCCCGAGGGGCTGCCACCACCCGTGCTCTTGTCACCTGGGCTGGCTTGGTCCGCGCTGCCACCGCCATGGCTGGGCTTGCTCTGGCCCCCACCATCACCCTCGCTGCCCGGCGGGCCTTCACTGCTGTCCCGACGGTGCCAGGAGTAGGGGAAGCCGCTGTCCTTGTCCAGCCGCCGCCGGCTCTCGGAGTCGTCGTCACTGGTCTCAGAGCTGCTGCAGCTGGAGCCACGGCCCTGGCTCTTGGTCCGGTGGTAGCGTCTGTGCGCAGTGCCTGGCGAGGCGATGTTCATCTTTAGCCGGCTCAGCTTGGGTGGCAGGTTCTCGTCCATGTCAAACTCATCGTCCGACTCGCCCTCCTCAAAGATCTGGTTCAGCACCGGCGCGCTCTTCCGGGACGTCAGGCGGTTGGTCACAGATGGCTTCCGCCGCAGAACCACCTGCGTGGACAGGGACATGGGCTTCTTGTCCTCCTCATCTTCCTCCTCATCTTCCTCTACCCTGAACAGACACTTGCGTCCGCTCCCCGTGGGCTTCAGGTTCGCGGCAGGTGCGGCAGAGAGCGCAGGCCCCGCCAACTCAGGGAGCTCATCCTTCTTGGCTGAGTCACCCAGGCCTTTGTTCCTGTGGCCATTGAGGACACTGTCGGCTGCCCGTGCAGGAGACTGAGGGACAGTTGCGTGGGACAACGGTGTGGCCGTGAGGTCGTCCTCAAGGTCCTGGGGCACGTCGATTTTAGTTGGCCATGACTGCCTGCAACAAATCAGAGAGGGCCATGAGTCATGTACAGAGGCAGCAGAAGACACAAGAAGCCCCTGCCATAGCCATAGGTGCAAGAGGACACAGCGGCAGCCTGGCACCCAGTCCCTAGCCTGCATCCATGGATGGGGCACCAGAGCAAGGGCCCCGGGGACATCTGAGACAACCACTTTCAACTGGGAGATTTTTATTCATTTCACACCAATTTTGTAGGCCTACAAATAAAATCCTATTAAATCTATATATTAAATGCCTGGGGAACTGACATGAGCCTCATTCCCCACTAGGCTGCCAGAGGGTGCAGCATGTAGAACAAGGAGGTCACCAGGTAGCAGAGGTCAGACTGTCACAGCAGAGTCCCTGTCTTTCTCCCAGAGGACCCCAAAGCTGCATACAGGGAGCTGCACCCCACTATCCCCATTGCGCAGCTGCAGAGGAGAAGCCCGGGTAGACGGAGCTCTTCTCCCTTTCTTCTCCACTTGGGACCCAAGCCCCAAGACCTCTGAAATAGGGCTGCAAGGAGCTACCCAGCCAGGTGGTCCTAGGCAAAGGCCAGGAGTAGCACAGGCCCAAAGCCAAATGGGCTCATGAGAGATCAGAAACGACTATGGCCCCCAGATGAGAAGAGGACCCAACAGGAGCCACTATGAGTCAGACAGGAGCCCCAGGGTAGAGCTCAGGACAGGTCCAGCAGAGCCCATGGACGCTCCTCCTCCTCCACCCTATGCCCTGTGCCTGTGTGTCACTCCAGGCCCCCACCCCTCACCAGAGAAAAAGCACACTACTTTAAAACGTCAACTTACTAAAAGCAGTGGAGACATTTTTCTCACCTAAACTGGGCCTTAATGTTGCTCGGACTGGCAGACCGCGTCTGTATCTCCTTCTCCTGCTTTTCTCTCAGGATCCTTTCAGCAAGCAGGAAGTAGGTGGCTGTGATGTGGTTGTACCTGTTGGTTTCCAGGGCTCTGAGGAAAAGAGGAGCAATGGTAAGCTGCAGAGCTACATGCTCTGCACAAGAAGGATAAAAACACAATCCAGCCAGCAAGATAGCTCAGCTCATTATACCTACTTAGGCAAGTGCAGGGACCAGGGTTTGATTCCCAGCACCACTTGCCAAGCTAGTCCCACCCACGGTGCACTGAACAGGCTACTGAGACTGGGTGTGGTGGTGCATGCCTGTAATCTCACCAGCACTGGAGAGGCTGAAAGCAAAAGGACCACTATGAGTTTAAGCTACATAAAACAACAACACCCCACAATCAGTGACCAGGAAATTTTAATAAAGTCATGCAAAAAAGCAAATGGAGGGGAGGACCTCATGGCCACTGAGGCCACTACTGGAGCCCTGAAGGGCAACTGTGTGCAAGGGCTCATTCCAGGGACAACAATGCAGAACACTGACAGCACTGGGGCCCAGGACAGTTCTGGATGCACAAAGCCCACATTGAAACTTCGAGGAGGGCACACATTCTCTGCAGAACGAGTGTACACACCAAAAATTCACTGGCACAGCACTTCATCTGCTTCCAGCATGACCAAATGAGCTGGCCTAGGCTCTGGCAGGGACACCCTACGTGCACCTGCTCCAAGCTCTGCCACCACCAGCCACACTGTGGGCTCCGCAGGTTGAGAGGACTGTGTGTGTGCTGCTCTGTCCTGCTGCTGCAGAAAATATCTTAGAAAGCAGAGTTCACAAGGACCTGTCTCCCCAGAGCAGGGATGGGACACCCGCCAGGGCTGCTGTGGACAGCTGGGGCAGAGCTCTGGGACCCCAGGAGGCCCAGAGGTACAGAAGGGTGCATGCGCAAGGCAAGAGCAGCTCAGGGGCCGGGCGCTGACAAGTGTATGCTGGAGAGGTTTGGCTCTAGAGGAGGGTGGTGGCTGCATCTGCGACATGCTACTGATGCTGTAAACTCAGGATGAGGGGCAGGTACCAGGCACCCAGGGCTGCCACCAGCACAGCCATTACATGCCCCTCCCTCGGATGGAGATGCTCTCTGTATACACACGCAGGTGTCTGCCTGGGGAGGCCACAACCACCCAGAGAATGCTTGCGGCTCCGCCCTCGACACTTGAGACCAAAGCCCCCCTCTGCTCCCCAAGCAGTGCGTGCAGCAGGTGCGTGCATCCTGCTGTCCACTTGGCGAGCTCACACCCATCACTAAGTGTCTCCACTTGGGAACCTGGACCAGTCTATACTAAAACCAAAACAAAGAACCTGTTTATTTTTCTAAGCCTGTCTCCCTAGAGTTCTATGCCCAGCACTTGGGCCCAGCACAGTGACAGGCCCAGGGAGCCCTCCTCCTGTGTCCCAGAACAAGGCAGCCCACCCTATGGACAGCTGCAGCGGCCCCATGAGGATGTGCATGGCACCCTTCCTCCTCCCACACACTGGGCTGCTGCTTCAACAAAACGAAGAGCTGCTGACTTAGGCGAACCCTGAACTCTATCCAGCACCTCTGAAAACCGCCCTGAGAAGCAACTACGCAAGTTCCTCCATGTCCAATCACTCAGGTTATCAAAGACTGGCTCTGGGCAGGGCCGGGTGCCAGAGCGCTTGCCTAGCATGTGTGAGGCCCTGGCTGTCCTTAGCACTGGAAGCTAGAAACCCTGTCTCTATGGTAAAGAGTACACAATACCCCACAGGCCCACAGCTCCCAGGAGCCCCAGAGGGTTCTGGGGGCAGAGGACTGATTCTGAAGCAGTCAACCACACGTGAGCAGGCAGGCACCATGTCACCCATAAAACTTGACTTATAAGCACCTGTGTGGCCCCATTTACCAAGGCTGATCTGGAGATGTCAAGGGGTGCAGTACTGCGCTCTCCGCTCTCTACGGATACTGCTCAGAGGCCTGGGAAGGAAGGACGCTGCTGCAGACTGGGTGTCCTTGAAACACAATCCAGCTGCTGCCATCCCGCACAGGAAGGACACATGCTCACTGACACACCCAGCAAGTGGCTTCCTGTTCACAGAATAAACCAAAACCCAAGGCACTGGCCAGGAGCACTGGAAAATCCTGCCCGCCCTGAACTCAAGCCACAGGCCCTTGGAGTCCCCACGCTGAGAACCAACGTACTCAACAATGGCGTCGCGGTCCGCGATGTCCCCAAGCACCATGCGCTGGATGATGCTGTTGTGCTCCTCCTCTGAGAGGTTCTTGTAGGACACAAGGGGAATGTTGTACTTCGTGGCCGGCGAAGGGTCCACTCCCTGGAGCCAAGCATGGTTTTCGATCTCTTCTAAAGAGGCCCTTCTCTTGGGATCTCTCTGCAGCATCCGGGTGATCAGGCTGTAGAGGAAGGAAGGGTGGCCATTACTGCAACTGTTCCCAAGGATGCCAGGTAATGACAGACTTCTACTAATAAACATCTCCCAGGCCACCAGGTTCATCAACAGTGGGAGGGACACAGACCAGCAAGACGAGAGCTCGGGCCTGCTGCATTTGTAAAGTAAGAAACAGCCCCTACAGCTGCACGGGCACACCACATGGGATGGTCCTGTCCCAAGAAAGAGCCTCAGGCTCAAACCTGCTCAGCGTGCTGGGGTGTAGCACACACCAGAGCTATACACTATGGATAGGAGCAATATGGCCAGCTTGTGAGCCTCTGAAATACTGACCCATGGATCTCTAAAAACGGAGTTTACAGAAAGGCGCTGTGCTGACCACATAACACAGGAGGAAGGCTCTGCAAGAACACTGTAGTGACACAGGACTGGCCACAGGGAAGACAAGGTCAGCCTGGGGCCCAGTGCTCACTGCCAGGTGCCTGGCCTCTGGGCGGAAGCGAAAAGGAAGTGTGCTGCTGCCCAGTGTCCTGAAGGAGCCTGCCTGGGCACGAGGGTCTGTCTGAGGACATGGCCTCCACTCTGGCCCACAGGTCACGGCTCAAGTCAGCTCCACCCAGGTAGCACCCCTCACCACACGGTATTGCTGTGTGACGGGGGACTAAGCTACAGACTCCATGGGCCTCACTTCAATTTAAAATTAAATTCTGTCCCCCACAAAAAATAAAAAAAAAAAAACCTGTCTCAAAACTATAGAGATATTAAACTTAAAAGTTTAAATGAACCAGGACACTTGTAAGCTGTGTCACCGCAGACTGCTCGGCCCAGGGTCTGACCTTCCGGCTGCACGCTGGCTTCGCTCCCAGGCCCAGCCTGCTTAGCTGCCAAGGTGAGACGGGTGGGCGCGTGGCAGTGTTGCACCGCAGACTCGCCTGCGTACTCACTCTTTACACTCCTTGGACACGTGTGTGGGCACCGTGTACTTGCAGTCCATGATCATGGTCAGCGTCTCGCTGTCATTGGCCTCCTGGAAGGGCGGCTGTCCACACACCAGCATGAACAGAATAACTCCCAGGCTCCAGATATCTGCAGAGCAAAGACACATGCTCAGTACTAGTATATTGGGAACCCCAGGCACACTAGAACCCCAGGCACACTAAGAAGGCTACAGAGGGCTCATTCTGAGCAATCCAAAGCACTGTGGCTCAAAGCAAAAACGTCCAGGGCAAAGAGCTAAAGCCATGGAAGTACAAGAGAGGGATCTGCCATGCTCTCTGCGTTCACTCTAGGACCACGTGAGGGCAACCGCGGAGTGAGTAGTTGGTAGCTGTCGCCCTTGCTGATGGCAAGGTCACCACATGGAAGTCCCTCGGCAGCTTTTGGGCCAGAGTGAACACCCTGCAGTGCACACCAGAATGAAAGGAAGATGACGCTGCCATCTGTGACCTGAAAGCTCACCAACACCTCCATCCCAATGAGGGAGTGAGCATTGCAGCGCAGAGCCAGACCACACCAGACCCGAACCATTCAGACTCCAGACCTCGGCCAGGCCTAACTGAGCACCAGAAGGCCCTGGCCCATAGCCAGCAGGAGCAGCTTGGCCGAGGAAGCAGCTGAGGTGCGGAGGAGGAGCAGAGTCCCACTGGGAAAGCATCGTGCCCACATGGGAACCACTGCTCCACCAGGGCCAGCAGGCGAACCCGCCTCTGATCACTAGCAGCCACCAGAGGACGGAAAAGGGCATTTCACTGGATGGATTGAAGACCGAAAGGGTTTATGAAGGAGATCACCAATTAGCTTCAGAAACTAAAACATACATACAACATGTTCTTATGGCCAAAAATCAACTCCAGAAGCCCCACAGCACCAACAAGGCTTAGAGGGGATGGACAGACAAACACACACACACACCCAACAGGCCAGGGCCTTTACCAACACATCTGTCAATACTCAGCTGTTGCTTCCACATAAAATACTCCAAATAAGATAGAGAATTAAAATTTGCTAGTAAGAAATACTGAAACAAAGAGGACAAGAGAATTAGAAACCCAAAGGTTATACATGATGTGATGTTTTCTATGCATAATACATTTCACCAAGGATCTACATGGAAACAGTGAAGCAGATGGAAAATCTGCTAAAATAGAAACCCACGAATGTGGAAGCAAGCACTCTGCAGACCAGTGCCAGTGCAGTTGGCTGCCCTCTGAATGCAAGATGACTTGACCTCAGCTGGGCCGCTGCTGGGGGTCATGTCCCCATCTGGATCCTAGGACTCAGGGGCCACCCAAGATCAAACAAGAAGAGCAATGACAGCTGGGCACAGACATTCTTCCAAAAACAACTGGGGTCTCGCCAAATTTCTCGGCTGGCCTTGACCTTGCCATCTCTCAGGGAGCACCTGGGCTTTAAAAAGTCAGCCAAGAGAATTTCCTAGCCCAGCCCCAGCAGTGCCGTGCCAGGCTATCTAAGAGGTTTTATAGAGTTGATGTTTAACCCACACCTTCTGTACACCCCGAACCTGCTATTTTGGTCTGCCCCAGCTCCCAAGGACCACCACAAACAGCAGCAGTTACAATTCTCATCTTCCGCTGCTGCTTTTCTCACAAAACAACTGTTCTAGAAATTAACAGCAAAGTAAACCTCACCTTTCTACTGATGCTCACTATTCAGGAATGGAAACGTGCCAATTTTTTATTTAAAATATATGCTTGGCTATATCCCCTTCCATCAAAAAGAACATTTTCTTGCAACAAAAAATGCATACATATTAAAAATCTGTTAAGTTAAAGTAAAATCCTTATTTTTCTATTGCCAAATACTGACAATTTTTAACGCCACTACGACAACCACACCTTACCGACTGCATCGGTGCACAATTAACTTACAACTTTCCACAGACATCCTGTGAAGCGGTAACCTTTAGAAAAATGAGAAAACTAGTTTGCTTTTTCACTTTTTCTCTGCTAAACCAGAGGTGACGTCTGACAGTACAATTATACAGAGTAATACTTTAAAAATACAAGTAACAAATACTTGCCATTACCCCTAATCCTCAGGTGGTTAAAGAAAACTTTCCTTTTCTGTTAAACATTAACCTGACAAGAAGTCCAGTCCCTTGCACCTAAACCTCCTCAGAACTGTTGGCTCTGGCCAGAGAGAGCATGCAGGAAATGCCAGGGACAACACGAAGGGCACCCTGCACAGCGGCCAATTAGGGCTCACAAATCTCTGAGTTCAGAAGCTCTCAAGGACAATCCCATACCAAGCAGACTGCTAAACTAGATGACATAACATGAAGCTTTTAAACCAGAAAAAAAAAACAGCAGTATAACAGAGCAAGCAAAGTCTTAGAGGGTCAGTAACCCTCACACCTGGACAATGCAATTACTAAAACACCAAAAAGTCCTGCCTCTGTCCTGAACGTGCATATGTTATCATACCGAGCCAGCAATGGTGAACCTTTTAGAGTTTTCGACAACATAACAGCCTACTGCAGCACACATGCCCAGGGTCTGTACCTCTTCCCCAAGCAGTACAGCCTGACGCTATGCACATAGCGGCAACACTGACCAGGTCTCTCGAGTCATCTGGTGGTGATGTGGAGTGCACAGGGGACCTGTAGCTTCTGTGTCTGAGGGGACGGGGCCGTCCTTCCTCCTTGGATGTGGGCAGGAAGCACCCCAAGAGGTGTCTGAAGCACTACCTTTCAGACTGGATGATCTGGGGCCACATGAGATGAGAACGGATCACTACGGGACACAGGAGTGGAGTGGCCTTGGCCAGCCAGTGTGAACATGCTGTGTTTGTAAGCAGAGCACTCAGCCATCCACTTCCTGTGAAGCTGCAGTGCCCTCAAAGGTTAAGAGAGGTCCCAGCTGCGAATCCAGCACACAGAAGCTGCTGCTGCTCTGGGCACTGAGGCCACGTGGTGGCAATCCATGCAGGACTTGCAGGACTCCCTACCCCCAGCAGACAGGCAGAGCTGAGTTCACAGAGGCACAGAGCCACGTGGGAAAGAAGCGGAGTGAAGATGAAGCAGCAGAGGCCTGAGCGGATGTCCCAGAGCTCAGCTGGCTCACACACCATGGGAAGGACCCTGACCCGTGGGGAGGACCCATACACAAGTGCATCTGGGAATTTATCTCAACAAAAACCCATCTTAGGGGCTATCTTAAATTGCTTTTTTCTAAATGAAAAACTCCCAAGGGAAGGCACAGCCTCCAGCTGAGACACTAGGCCTGCCAGGGACCAGGTAAAACTGGCGCCAGGGAGCAAGGCTCAAACACCTGACTTTTCTGCACTGCTACAACACATTAACAGACTTGTCTAACCACAGGTACCATCACCCACTGGGCAAATTCTGTGTCAAAGCTTGGATCTGAGACACTGGATTTTGGACCATCTACTGGCTCTTGGTTATGAGAAACAGCACAAATGATCCCCAACACATGCATGCAGGGGACAGTGGAGCTGAGGTGACTCCAACAAGCCAGGGATGGGCGCCTATGCCCACAGGGCCCCTGGGAACAAGCACCCCACAGCAGTGCCCTTTCAGCCAGATGGGGGCAGAGTACACAATAAAAAGACCAAACTGCAAAGAAAGGGAGAAGAGGGACCCACTGACGACCCCAGAAGTCACAAATGGGGCGGGGGGAGGGGGGCGTAACTACTGGGAGGCTGGCTTGAAGGCAGTGTTCTTGGGTTTTCAGTGTTTTTGCCCGTCTAAGGCACGGTCTCACTATGCAGCTCAGCTGGCCTCGAGCTCACTTCGCAGCCAGGCTAGCCTCTAACTCATGGATCCTGCTGCTCAGCCTCCTACGTGCTGGGATGGCAGGTGTGTGCCACCACACCTGGCACAGCAGCATTTTTAAAGTGATTTATTGACACAGCCAGGGCAAGAACAGGGATGGAAAAGCGCTGAAGCAGAATATCAGAAGAAAGGTTCAGGAAGAACCCGCCTGCCTCCACCTGCCTGTCAGCACCCATGAGCCATGGAGGCAGCGATATAGTTAGAACCTCCTACCACTGACAAGGGGCACCTTTCACATGGCCCGTCCAGTGCTGAGACTTCACAGTCACCTTCGGTCCCTGCTGTGGTGCCAGCCAGTGACACATGCTTAGTGCCAAGGAGAAGGCCAGGCTTCTGTGGTGCAGTGCAGCCTTGCCAGGGCAGTCGCCAAGCCTGCAGCCGAGGCCAGGGCCTCCAAGGCTTCTGGGTGCCAAGAACCTGCATCACTGCTGCCTACCAGCCCAGTTCCTCCTCACATGGCAGTGATGGCCGTTTGTCACCCAGCGTTCTGACTACTAAAGATCTGCGGTTCGCCAGAGGACAGCACGAGAGAAGGCTGTGAAGGTAGAGAACGTTGACACCTGAGTGAAGTGGACAGGCACGAAGTGTTTCCTTTCAGAGTTTGGCAGCAAGTCTTCCAGTCAGGCTTCAGGATGTTCTGCCACCCTGGTCCCACCACAACTCCATCTGAAGCAGGGTTTTACTGTTCCTTCAACAACTCAGGCAGTAAGAACGACTGAGCGTCTCATATCCTTAAAACTTCTTTCCCACACCACACTTCATCTAATGGTGGTTTCAAGCATTAAGAAGTTTTGTTTTGGGGGCATTCCAGGAAACAAACTCAGGGCCTTAGCTTGCCAGGCAGGTGCTGTACCACTAAGCTACATCCCCGCCCCTGGTGACTTCAAAAGCCAATGCTGCCCGTGCCAGCTTATCACCACAGGCACAGACCGTGGGGTCACTGACCTGTCCACATACCCAGGAACACCACGGAGACAGTGCAGCCCATGCTGCAGGCCCTGGACTCCTTGTCAAGGAGGGGCTGGCAGCTCCCCCAAGGGCTTGACACCCTCCTGGCTCCCTCAGGAGCTCGGTCTTCCCTGTGGCCCCCACACCCTGGCCTGCACAGAAGAGCTGGCTCCAAGGAGCCCTGTGCTCTCACCTTGGGCTGTGACTCTGACACTTGGCCACACGTGGGCCCTGAAGGCAGAGTAATGCATCCCCTGCCACCGGCTGGTGCCTGTACAAGCATAGCCTGGCGAATGCAGAGAGCCCTATGGCTCTGCAGATGCTGTGGGAGTGGTAGACCCCAAAAGGTTTTAGGGTGGGTAGCAGGCAGTGCCTATGCTGATCCTTCCAACCAGAAAGCTAGGAGGGCGAGGCGACAGAAGTGGACTGCAGGGGCATTAGCGAGGACAAGCTGTGTTGGTCTGAGGGCCTTATGCACGGCCAAGGTGCAGAGACTCCTCACATCACTTCACACGGGGGTCCTGTACTGGCCAGGTGGGGAGCTTTACAAACTGGGAGTGCGGGCCAGGGGGAAGGTGAGCCAGGCTATAGCACCTCATGGACATGTGACCTGGGCACACCCCATCCGAGGGTACCACTGTGTGACCCTCACAAGTCCCAGCCTCCCTGCATCTCTGTTCTCTCTCTCTCTGTGGAAACACAGAGTGCATGTTCAAAGTGGGCACTGCTCAGAGTGATGCCCCTGGAGTGTGTTCCTATGGGGACATGTGACTTCCAACTTGTGTCAAACAGTGAGTTCCCACTTCAAACTGCCCTCAAGACCAGGACACAGGCAATGCAACTGCAGGTCTAACTTTTTACTAGAAGACAGAAACATTCAACTCGGTACAGACTCAGTCCAATCCCCCATCTAACTGAGTACAGCTAGAGGTTGTAGCCAGCAGTTGGTGAGCTGAGGTCTGCAGAATCCCAAGGCTTATTTCACACCCAATGAAGCACTGTGGTGCTTTTCTATGCTGACTTTCAAACACAGAGTTGTAAGATAAGCGCACAAGTCGTTAAAACCAGTTAGTGGAAATCACCTGCATGTGGCAACATTTAGCTAAGACTAAAGCAGGTTCTGCAAAGGCTCATGCTTGAAGCTTCCTGGGTGCCAGCAAAAGTCAAGCAAGGAGAGGGCTCCAGAGACTGCCCCACTACGTGGTGTCCTTAACTCGCTCCCATCAGACTTGATAATATCTTCATTTCCAGATAAAGCAATAAATTTAACACAGTGAAGATTCAGATTCCCAGATACTAGCTCTAGAAATGCTTACTTTGGTCAGTTCTTCAAGCATGTTTCTTTATAAAATGCATATATTTGTGTACTTTTTTAAAATGTATAATTTTATTTTTATTTTCTTGTATTAAAAGGAGAGTATATTTTTCTGGGAATTTTAATACACACACAAGCTGGCAGGTTCCATATAAGGTCACAATGTCCATATCTCTCCTTCATTCTAAAGCCTAAACTAAGCTTTTCAAACACAACTGCACCCTCCCTGCCTTGCAAGTTGTCACAACTTCTTCAGCTTATGACAGAGCAGCACATTTAAGGCCAGCAGATTCTGTGCTCACACAAGGCAGAAGGACCCCACCCCCAACTCCACGATGACCCTTTGCGTTAGCCCAGACAGCAGAAACTGGTTTTAGTCCATGCTGCCCTGATTATTCTCTCCCCCAATTGACATACACCGAAATGCACCTTTTTTTAGTGAATATGTGAAAGTGCTGACAAACATGGTCACGTGAACCACCACAATAAAGACACACAGCAGCTGTGTCACCCCAGATGTTCTGTGCCTGCCTCTCTTGGCATCTACCCCGAGCACAGCCCAGAACGGGAGGCTCTCTTTTCGGTCCCCCAGATCTGCAGGGAGACAGAGTTCCACAGCGCACAGTCGTTTGTTTCCCCACGAACACTCAGGAGGCTGACTTGTGTCCCAGCCGGGATCACATTGCTGCATGCTGCCGAGCAGTGTGTTCCTCTGCATGGACGGGCCCCAGCTTACCTCAGCTTCCAGAAGCTAAGAAGAGTCATGAGGGTCCCACACATACTTCATGTTAATGCAGATTTCGCTTCTCCTGGGTGAACAGTGTACACTTGCTGCAGGGTGCACACTAACCTTTCCAGAACCTGGAACCCTCCACTCCCACCCACTGCCTCGGGAAGGCAGCTTAATGGGTGTCAGCACTTCCTGTATGACTAACGTGTTTGCCATTTTGTCTTTACTAAATTATTTGAGAAAATCTTTTTGCCAATTTGTAACATTGGTTGCTCTTTACTACTAAGTTTGGAGACTTTTTGAATCTTTCTGTAACAACTTCTTTCTGGCATGTTTTATTTCCTCCTGGTCTGTGCCAAGCAGTAGGAGTTAATTTTTATAAAATACAATGTATCAAGTTTTTCTTTTATGGATCCCTGCTTTTGTAATTGTATCTGAAATACCTTTGCCAAGGTAACAAAGATCTAGGTTTTCTTCTCACATCGCGGGCTGGTGTGCTCCAGCAGCCTTTCTGGGGTCAGACTGCCACCAAGGTGCTTTCGCCCCACACACGGTCTCCCAACAGAAGACACCCAGCCCAGCCACCCTCCCGCCAGGCCTATCACGAGGGCACAGACCCCACCATGACCAGCACCCCGCATGTGTTGGCTCTCACAGCATGGGCACCTCGTTTCAAGACCAGTGCAATCTGCTGCCCGCAAACAAAGAGCCACAATTGCCAAGCTGCAGTTTATTCAAATGGTTAATTTTTGTTTTGTTCTCTTCTCCAAAAGCCTTACATTCTTACGTTCTCAGAAAAGCTTTAAAAAATAATTAAGCACATCTAGTATTTTCAAATGTTTTCCGTACAACCAACTAAAGAGAAACTAAAGCCTCAGTTCCCATGTGCACTGCATGTCGAAATCGCTCCTGTCCTCTGGGGTTGCAGAGCTCCTCTGAAGTTCCAGGAGACGAACCCACGATCAAATAAACACCAGCACAGCTTTTAATCCAGCATTTTTTAAAAGGGAGAAAACCCCCTACTTTAGAAGTAAACTGTTGCCTAAATATAAATAACAGAGCACTCTGAAAGTTAAGTACAACTAAAAACAACATGTGAGAAAACAGAGGCAAAGGTCAGGGCCTGCCCTTCTTCCAGTTTCCCACGGCAGCCAGCATTTCAGAGATTCTCCTGAGAACAAATTTCCAGAAAAAGGTCCAGAGAGTGCCTTGGACCCCCTTCTTCCCACCCGGAGAGACACCAGCAGTCCAGCCCCCACGGGCAGCAGAGGAGTTAGGGGATGCAAGGGGTAGAGCGAGGCTGATGCCAGGAGTGCTGTAGCCTCCCATCTGTGTGCCCAGGGCCAGGCCTCAGACAGGGCAGAGGGCAGGTGGCCTGCAGAGCAGGGCGCAGGGTCGAAGTGAGAGTTGGGCAGCCAGGAGGCAACCCCGGGACTCGCTTTCTGCCTGGCTCGGAGACTGAGGCCTGGCTAGGAACACATCTGTGCTCTTACCGTTTTATAATTTTTGGCATTAATTTTTTGTTAGATGTATTTTAATAGATGCATGTTCAGATATTTAATTTTCTTTCATATGACTGTAAATAATACTATTTCAAATTCTGCTCTGTGCATGTTGTTCATTCTTAATATTGTAGAGATGCAATTAATTTTCTGATAGTTTTTATATCCTGTGATCTTGCTACATATATTAGTTCTAGGAATTTGTGGATTTCCTGCCATTTTCCATGTAGATAACCATGTCAGTTTCAACCAGGACCAGTTACACAGCCCTCCCTCCTGCCCATGTTCTTCCTACTCGGCTAGTGGATGGACCAGGCTGTGTGGTGCTTGCCTGTCTCATGGCCCTTGGAGAATAGCCCTAGTGCAGGGTCTGTGCTGCAGCCTTTTATGAGGCTGAACAAGTTCCTCTCTGTCCCCAGCTTTCCAAGAGCAGCAAAGACTTCTAAGGGGCTGGTGAAGAGTAACAGTGTAATGAGGGGCAAAGTACAGCTTCAGGGGACAAGAGCTGGAACATCAGCACATAGCACACGTGGTCAGGGCTGAACCACGGTGTGACAGCAGTGCAGGCAACCCACGGGCTCTGCATTTTCTAAAAGGCCACACATGAGCCAACAAAATCCAGTCCTTGCATTGTACTAATACAGAGTCTACTTTAAGTAAGCCAGACTTCAGTTACATCGCTATCCAACTGGCAATCCTGGGTACCGCAGGGCTGGAGACAGTGCCTCTACACCAGTCTGTCTGTAGGCTAAGGGTTTCCAGGTCCAGAGCTGTACCACTCCAGGAAGACCCCAAATCACAAGTGAGACAGCACAGCTCTCGATAAGAACCTTAATTCATTTTAACTTAAAACTAAAATTTTAGAGAAGTAGAAAAAAGTCATACACCATGGTAGAATTTTACAACTACTGAAAAGTAAATCTGTAATCTATGAAAGTTTTACCATTTTAGAGTTTCTTAATAAAGACATTTTTACATCACAGCTCATGTTCTGTGAAGAGCGCACTGTTTCCTAAGTGCTGTTTTCAAGAGTTCTCTGGGCTGCTCTGGCCGAAGCCACCCCACAGGGCACCCCGCTCTGCATGGCATCCTGCTTCACAGAGCCCAGCCAGGCCCTTCTTGTAGACTGCCATCGCCCCAGGAATTCAAGTTCAGTGACAGATTCTGGGCTTTTTTGCACAGCTCTTCTGTGTACTTCCAAATACTATGAGGCAACTTGCTCCAGGCCCAGCAGGAGCGGCACCCGGGCACTGCGGCCAGCAGAGGCAGGGCTTCCCACAGGCCACGCAGCTGGGCCCAAACTTCCTGGAAGCGACCTCCAACGCTGCCTTCACCGGGAATCGCCGAGCAGACGGGAAGCACTGACAGCCCATGCCATGCACCAGGGAGGAGGCACGGGAGGGCACCAATGGCCATCAGACACGAGGGACACTCACTGACAAGCATTAAGGGCCTGCACGCAAGAGCAAGCGACATGCAGAGAACTAGGGGTACATGCAACTTCTCCCTTGTAGCTTTGGGAGCAAGAAAGATAGCAGGAAAGCATCCAGGAAAATGTGTCTCCAGAGCTGGGAGCAAACGGCTGTGAGTCTGTCTCTGTGCTCAAATTATCATGCAAAGGTGACAACGCTTTTAAGTCACAAGGGCTTGGAGAATTTCTCACAATTCTTTCAGAAAGATACAAAGAAAAAGAAAAGTAATTCAAGTGGAGGATAGGGATACCAAGAAAATTATAAAATTAAAGCATACTAGAATGTAGATAAAAGCAAACCAAAATTCATTATTAAAAGTAAATTATGATTTTTATCTTCATCCTTCAGAATAGAAATAATGTGGATATTGAGTGACTGTGGACATTAAGGATGAGACCCACACAGAGAAAGACAGACTGCATGCCTTGCAAACCAAGGGGGAGAAAGACTAGAATAACTCACAAAATGTAAAATAAATGATGAGGTAAATGAAACAGACACTCCAGTAATAAATTTTAACAAGACTTCATATGTTATAAAATATAATGAATACTAATATAATAAATTATGAAGAATAACAAATATTTCAATATTCTGGTGACAACGAACATAAGTGTATTAGGTTCACCTATAAAAAGGCGGATTTAGAGCCGGGTGTGGTGGCGCATGCCTGTAATCCCAGCACTAGGGAGTCTGAGGCAGGAGGATTGTTGTGAGTTTGAGACCAGCCTGAGCTACAAAGTGAGCTTAAGGCCAGCCTGAACTGCACAGTGAGACCCTGTCTCAAAAAAGACAAAAAAAAAAAAAAAAAAGGCGGATTTAGTGAATCATGGCACCACTCTTGAGAGAGGAGCTGAGCTCCGCCGGCAGCACCACGCCATGGCGTCCTACCCACAGTGTCCTACCCAAGGCGTGACTCAGTGAAAAGAGACAAGCCTGCAACACGACAAAACAGAACTTCAGGACAGTAAAGATCAAATAAGTAATTTCACGCTGATAAAAAGTATGAATCATTCAAGATAAATATAAGGTTTAGCTTGAAAATACAATAAAATTTAAATATAACAGAATGACAGGTCAGAGTGACACACAAAATAAAGTATGAGAAATAAATTATATGATGAATAATATCAATTATGTAAAAAAACTATACACGCAACAAAAACTTTATGGGGTAGTCACTATGGTAAAAACTGTAACGCATTAAAACAAAGAAACACAAAAATGTTTCCCAAAGCAGAGATCAACTGCCACATTTACTGACTTCAACATACTAGAATTAGATACTAAAAACCAGAACTAAAAGGAAAAGACAGACCTACCCCATCTTAACAGAAAATAAGAGGAGTCTTTCTAACTTGGATTCAACAAGAAACCAAATAGTCGTGAGCTGTGGCGAGACTGGCGGAGCAGCCCAGGGCTACAGAGGCCAAGACACTACAGAAGCGGGGGCAGGGGGAGAGAAAAGGAAACTAGATTCTGAAAAGAATATGGATGAAGGAAAAAAAAAAACAGTAATCCCCAAAACAAAAAATGTTATTAAGTAAAATCAAGCTTGATTCTATAAAACCTATAATAAAGATGATTACTAAGATAAATCTCAATGTTAAAGGACAAGTACACCAAAAAACCTTATTTATAAACTGTAAATAAAAGACGTCAGTCTTTTAAAATAAAATAAATTAAAAACCAGAGTCTTTTTATTTAGCATCATATGGCAATTTAATAGTAGATATGAATTATTGGCCACACTTACTTTGCTAAAAGTTTGCAAAAAATCATCCATTGATTTTGGCACAAAAAATGAAGAGTATATTAACAGAAAGACTAAACTGCCCATTTGCTCTTTATATTTATTTTAATCACACTACACAAAATGAATCAAAACAGAAATTGCAAACTAAAAAAATTAGCTATGAACCCCATCCAACTTTTTTCACAAAAAACTTACGAGATCCTCTCAACCAATTTTCTTTCGGAATGTTCTCCCAAACAGGCTTGCATTCCTTTTTGTGATTTTTAAAACGTTTTATTATGCAATATTCAAGATCCAAGAAAAATTTACAGTAAACATGTGTAGCTAATCACGCTCTGGTTCACAGCACACATGCGCCGCTGAGCCCAGCGTGGCCTGGTGTACTCTAAGCTCTCACGCAGGATGGCTCGTCCCCTGCTAATGCAGGAACAGGTATGTTAAAAACATTCTTTGAAAAATCTCTTAAATGTGCAAGTTCGAGGCATGCATAAGAGCTGCTGGCCAGCAGCCTATATTTTTTCTTCTGGGGGTGTTCAGACCACTACGTAGCCCGAGCTGGGCTAGAGCTTGCAGGGATCCTTCTGCCTCAGCCTCCCGAGTGCTGGGATTATAGGTGCACACTGCCACATCTGGGTATCTTTGCAGTTTAAATTACACAAGTGCCTGATGCTCTGTGGTAATGCTCAGTGTTGCCTGCCTTACATTTTTCTCAATATGCCAATTATGCAACTGTCTGACTGTGGTTTGAATTTGCTTTTCCCTGTAATGAGCATGGAGGTCTTCACACTCAAGACATTTGATTCTTCTGTGAACACTTGGCTTCATTTTCTGATTGGCTCCACTAATCCAACATCTCTGGCTCTACACTCCTAATGAAAGACCCCAGTGAAACCTGGATATGTGCAGGCGGCAGAAGCCACTCACCAACCTTTTTTTTTTCCACAGCACAAGAGTCCACTGAGACAGTAGGGGCTACATGCACCTGTCATGAGCCTTCTCTAAGTAGCATTTCAAATAATCAGAACACAAATGGGAGAGCAGGCAGTTTGATGTTGCTCGCCTGCAACTCCACAATGAACTTTTCTATTATTAAATTAAAACACTAAAAAGCAGACTGCATCTTCAGATTAACAAATCCTAACAAAATAAAAACAACTTCCCACGTGACCTTTGGAGCAGATGTGCCAGCAAGGGATGGGGTGGCCAGACCAGTGGAGCACAGGACACTTCCCAATGGAGGCCCCTGCAAGTGTGAAAGCCCAAAAGCAGGCAGCGAGCAGCGGGCACACCAGGGACTGCCCGTCCCGGGACCCAGCACACTGCAAGCTTCTGTATACCACTCTATCCCAAACTGAGATGACCACTGCCACACAGTCACTGTGAAAAAAACAAGGCCCAACAGGAATGCCAGACCTGCGTCTGCCTTGTCCCAGTGTACAGATGAAAACATAAAGCACAGAGCAGTCAACACTGCCCAAAGTCATGATCACAGCACAGGATTCCAATACTTAAATTCACAGCAATGTGGTGGAATACTCATGACCCCCAACAAGGCTCCCAATACACAGGGTCTCAAATATTCACATAACAAGGATGGCTACAGCTAGTGGCAAAAACAAATAAACCTAAGAGAGGTAAAGAACTCTGAGCTTAAGGAAAAAAATTTCAGTTATCCCTTGTGCTAACAAATACACTGGGCATTCGCCATCAAAAGGTTGGAATAAACCACCAGCCTCTGGGCTGTTTGGCATTCACGACACCCAACGTGTCAGGTCAGGCAGAGCTAAGAGAAATTCTCTTAGGTAAACCACCAAATTGACACACTGTGGACTCAGCCAGCTGGCAGAGTCAGGAAGGCACAAGACTGGACACAAGTCCCCACCTACCTACGGCAGGGGCATCATACTCGTCACCAAGCAGAATTTCTGGGGCAGAGTACGCAAGAGATCCGCAGCTTGTTGTTAGCTTCTTCCCTGGCTGAAACTTGTTGCTGAAGCCAAAGTCTGTCAACTTTACAAGACCCTGTTTCTCAAAGAAGACCACATTCTCTGGTTTTAGGTCTCTGTGAACCACATGGAGTTTATGGCAGTAAGATATAGCGTGAACTATCTGAGCAAAGTACTTCTTGGCCAAGTCTTCATTGAGACCCTCCTCGTGTTTCATGATGTAATCAAACATATCTCCTCCATCTCCAAGCTCTAGAATGAGATAGAGTTTGGTCTGGGTGTCAATCACTTCATACAGGCGCACGATGTTAGGGTGCTGCACTAGCTTCATGCACCTCACCTCCTGGAACAGGTGTCCGGTGGCGAGAGTGTCCAGTTTTGTCTTGTCAATGACTTTCACCGCCACCTTCTCCCCCGTGAAGACATGCCTGGCTAGCTTCACCACTGCAAAGTGACCCCGGCCCAAGGTCTTATCCAGGTCATACAAGCCCGCGATCTTCCCGTCGTAGCCCCGCTTGAAGCCTGCCATGCTGCTCCGACTAAGGGCAAAATGCACAGACTGTGCGAGCCGGGGCTGCTCACAGATGGGCATGTGCAGAAGACGGGCGACTCACGTTCAGCACTGCTGTGGACATCTGCAACGAGAGCAGAGGCAAAATCATGGCTCTGGAAATACGCTTTTCCTTTTTAAGAGATGCTTAAACTCAGGGTCATTTATAAGACCCTATTTCTATATTTAGAGTTTAGATTACAAAGTAAAGCTTGAGGATTTAACTACCAAATTAAATGTTTCAAACTGACAGATTAGAAGCAATATTTCAGTAATGTCAGAAATAAGAAAGCACAAGCTGATGAGCTATGTTTAGAAAACATTTTCCCCCAAATTAATTTCAACTATCATCTTTAGAAAACAAGGGCTGACAAGAAAGGGCCGACAGAGGAATGAACACTGGGACAAAGCCCACCTCCTCCTACCACTCCACAGATCTCCTCTAGTGCAGCCGAATCTCTCAGCCATAACTCACCAGCTAGACACACCCAAAACGCTGAAAGCCATGCATCCCAGTGGAGCCAGGCCTGGATGCCCATTTGTCACCTGAGGGTGCACAGAGGCGGAGCCGGCTCTACACACTGCACTGGCTTTTACCCTAGCCCATCCCAGAACAGTGCTGATCTCAAGCAAGTAGTGTCCAAAACTTTTATTAAATTTTAAAATTCAACTGTGCACCAAAATGTTTACAAGGCAAATTGTTTATTCTTGCATATGGTAGGTGGTTAATGAGTACTTGCTACTACAGATACTTTGTCTCTCTCTCTCTGTAACTATTTTTATGACTTATTTTATGTTCCTGTTTTTATTATTGTTTGCCAACTCCCAAGCATAAACTATCATGACCTGGTCATATTTCAAGAATATCAAGTATATATTCTCAGAGAATTTTGAGCCAGGTATGCTGGAGTATACCTGTAATCCCAGCAACTGGGAGGCTGTGGCAGGAAAATCACTGAAAATTCAAGGCCAACCTGGGGTACACAGTGAGTTCAAGGATAGCCTGAACTACACAGCAAGACTCTCAAAAAAGATTTAAATAAAAAAAATTAAATGTTCAACCTTTATGTTATGCACTCTAAACATAGGACTGGGTTCTTATAAATGAACCTGATGAGAAAAGGAAATAAATGCATAAAATTATACAAACTAAGATGGCCCTTTAAATTTCCCAGGCTGAACACCCATACTTTTTTCTAAAACTTAATAAAAATAAATAACAAGATCTTGCAAGAAACACGGTAAGTTCCCAAGACTAGCTCCCTTGCAGGGAGGCCCTCCAAAGCTCCAACAGATACTTTTCATACTTTAGACATGCTAAGAGTAGCATTTAGAGCAGTGTTTCCTAGAGTAAGGAAGCAAAGAAGGACTAAAATTTACTGGATAAGTGGCAAGGTACTATGGACTTCCAAGAGGATATTAACATGCAAATTATATGTAAATAAGCCCATGAAATTTGCCATTGAGAAATAAAAAAGTAGCACTTACAGGGCTGGGGAGATAGCTCAGTGCCATAAGTGCCTGCCTAGGAAGTGCAAGGTCCTGAGTTCAATCCCTGGTATAAGAATACTTACATTAATACATGTAAGTGAAAGTATTCCAAAAAATTATAAGGCAGTTTTGAAAAGGCATTAGCATTCCACTCCTTTATGCTTCCTTTGTATCTCAAAGAACAGAAGAAGAGCCAGCATCTATCACAGTCCTATGATGGTGAGTGGCTGGGACCACGGCATGGCTCCTGGCAGCCCCGAGGTCAGCACACTGCCCTCCCCCCCTGCAGGCAGAGACACAGACCCTGCTCAGTGTGCTAGGCATTAGGGAGGCAGGAATGCTAGAGGTCAGCCCGAACCTGTGCTCATGCTTCAGAGCCCGCACTCCACAATCACTGCACACCCTCAACAGTGCTATTAGGGGGACAGTAAGGCCCGAACAGCTAAAATGCCAGCTGAAAGAGGCACAGCTAGGCATGGCAGTGCACACCTGTAATCCCAGCACTCCAGAGCTTGAGGTGGGAGGATTGTTGTGAATTCAAAACCAGCCTGGGCTACAAAGTGAGCTCAAAGCCTGGCAGAAATGCACAGTGAGACCCTGTCTCAAAAAGAGCATGACACCATTCCCACGCTCTTCACATTTCAGTAATGACCTGAATCACCTACCTGGGGCCACTTTGAAAAACTTTACTTAGGCTTCACCAGTCAGTGGTGGGATGCTCACCAGTAGGTACTCTGTATCTTAGGGAGTCGGGGCAGCGGTCAGCAGCTCCACCACCCCTGAGCGAGTGCTGTAGGCCCGGCGTATGCTGAATGCATGCTTCACCTGTCCTCACTAGGGCCTTAGGAATGAGCCCAAGCCCACTCTGGAAGCCCAGCCATGCTCAGGGACATGGCCGGCTACAGACCTGAACTGACTGTGCCTTACACTCCGCAATCTGACTTCAGAACCAAAGCTCAAGTGTGAGTCCTGCTCCCATTAAGATCTTTAAAATAAGGAGTCAGGAGGCTGCACAGGTGCTAGGGAAGAAAAGCAAGTGCCCTGTGCTCTGCATCAACCCTGCCTTCTGAGCTAACCACGACATGACCAACAGGAAACGCTACACTGAAAGGACAGCAGTTTCCCAAAGAAACTTCAGTGCAGGCATGTTTACTTTTAAAAAGTAAAAATTACAGGCTAACTGAAGGCAGCAGAAAACTACCTTTCAATTCTTAACTCCAATTACTAAAATCTTACCAAGTCTGCCTGTTTCTATGGCACAGATCTGTGAACAGAACTGGCTGTTCCTTCCTGCCCACCTTAAGGCCCCTGCCCCGCTCCTCGCTGTGTGCCTTAAGGCCCCGGCACCTCTCCTCAACTGCTCAGTCTGATGTGTCCAGGAAAGTGGCTTTGTCAGATTTGGTAAATGACAAGGGGATCTTAAATCTGCATATAATAGCAATGAAAATGAAAAATGACAGATCTTTATTTTAGGGTGGCACCCATGCAGGTATGATAAGTAAGAAATACCTTGGTGTTTCTCTTCTCAGCCCTGGGCCAACAAAACAGCAAAATGAAGTGATTTTTAACTGGCAAGTGCAGAAAGGCCTAGTAAGTTCCTTCCTGGGGCACACTGGCCTATACTGACCAATTACTATAAGGACTGATTACTCTATCAAGAACTTACTTTTGGGTAAGCACTCCCTTTTCAGAAACTGAAGCTGTAATTAGATTTTATACCTGAAAACAAGACATCATGCCTAACTGAAGGCTGGATGCAAAGCATTCGTAATGTGAACATCTGTTTTCTAAGCCACAGTCTAATCCTACTATGAAGAGACAAACCCCATTTTGATCTGAGAATCTCTCAGTGCCTGCAGAACCCTGAACACCTGTGACAACGTGGCTTACGTAAGCATGGGAGAGCACATACCTTGCAGACTACACACAGACACAAGAATCCTGGTCACCACTGGCTCGTGCTTACTGCCTCTTTCTCCTAGAAGAAAATGCAGAAGAAAAGAGTTTTAGTTTAGTTCTGTTTAACTTTGCTTAAAGTTAACATATACAGCCTTGGGCTCGATTCCAGACATTATATAAAAAAGGCAAAATCTGGCTTTAGTCACCAGGTCTCTTGAAGCTCTTTGCCCTCTGTGACTTACCACTCTTAGGAAAGAGGCTGCCAGTAAACAGTAATGTCAGATTATTCCACAGAAGGAAAAGACAACAATGGATAGCCATGTGCCTGCTATGCTGTAGGGGCTCCCAGGGACTCTGCCCACTGTGAACTCCTCTACCTGTGGGGCAGCAGCAGCAAGGCTCCACCTACCCTGCACTCCCTTTGCCTGCCTCTGAAGGGCCCCAATCTCCACCAACCCCAGAGCCTCAGGAAAGACTCACAGCAGCAGCCAAGGAAGGAAACCCTTCCAAGCCATTCCTCCACCATGCAAGCAGAACTCAATTCTGAAGCCAGCTTCGGGGAAGACAACAACCTCTGCACCAGAGCTTGCCCTTCCCCACAAATAAGCAAAGAGAATGTGAACAGAGCACTCGCATCCCTTCCTCACCACTGACGGTCACAGAAGCAAGAGAAAGACCTGAGCTCTCAGGGGAGCCAGCCCTGTGCCATCACTACAGTGGGGTGTGGGGGCAACAGCAGAGCCAGGCTCCCACCATCTTACTTTTCTCCTGAGACAAAACACCTGACACCCAAAATCAAGGAAGGAAATGTCTGCTTAGTTCAGTTTGTGGAGGTTTATGTCAGTGATCAGCTGGCTCCAAAGCAAGGTAGCATTGTGACAGCTCAAGGCAGCAGAAGATGGCAGAGCAGCAAGAGCACAGGAGAAAGCCAGCCTTACCTCCCTCACACAGGAGCAGGCTGCTGGCCCTAGGGCGGTACAGGGCTCATACTGTCTCCAGCTTCCTCCTGCACAGGTGCAGGATGTCTATAGAGTGGGCCCCTGGCCACCTGAGTTCATTACATTTCTTTTTTTTTTTTAATACAGAGTCTACAGGGCCTCACTACCAAAATTCCTGAGCTCTCAAGTTGATGCACTGAACAACATCCTAGCGTAAGGGCATGTGCTCTACTCCCAAGATGTAGAGCTGATGAGTTACTTTTGACATAGGGTATCAACCATCACATACCTCTGACAGAAAAGGAGTGAGGAAGGGTGGGACCCACACAGAAAGCAGACAGGAGGAAAAGGGGGGGGGGCGCTACACAAGCCCAGCATGAGAACCAGTGAAGCTGGAGTCCACCTCTGCTCACTAGACAGTCCTGCATGCTCCTTCATGCAGTCTCTGCGTCAGGCAGTGTGGCAGTCAGGGGTGCTGGTTCTGAAGGCCCAGCAAGTAACACTAAATCTCAGCTCACAGCCAGAGCTGAAAAGCAGTAAGTTAACAGAGGTGAACTGTCCAGAATAATCATGCGGGCCTGGAGGAGCCTCCCAGAAGCCCTTGCTGGCAGAAATGTCCCAAGCGTTCACCTTTCTTCATGGGGGCCAAGAGTTAGGAGGATTGGGAAGGGCCCAGAAGGGCAGAGGACAGAAAAAGAAACAAGATACCTTACATACATAGCCAGGCTCCCCAAGAGAAATGTAACCATAACCATTCTGCACCACAAACATGTAAAACTAAAAGAAAGAAAAAAAGGATGTATTGTTCCTATCTCTCACTTCCATAAAAATGCTAGAGCAGGTACCTAAAATGTGTTTAGAAAGTAAGTGCTATGTACCTCAGAGTATCACAATCTGATGATTTTTCAAAAAACATCCCAAAAACCCTAAGCATTAGCTTTTTATTAAATTTACCCTTTCAAAAAACTTGAATTGGGGCCGGAGAGATGGCTCAGTGGCAAGCGCAACAGGCCTGAGTTCAATCCCTGGTTCTACAAAACAACAACAACAACAACAAAAAAAAAACTTGAATGTGCCTTTATATTTTTTCCCATCAAAGTAATATATTCTTAGAGAAAATCTGGAAAGCACAGAATGAAAATAGAATTAAAAAGTACCCATAGTCTTAGCACCATTGGGGGCCTGCCCATTAGCTCAGTTGTTTAAGTGCCTACTTAAGCGAAGGCAGTCAGGTTCAGGATACTGTGGTTTGATCCCCAGATCCTCATACCTTATCAGACCTGCCCTTCAGGCATCCTGAGCCAGCCAAAAAAATAAAAAATAAAAAAAATCCTTCTAGGGCCGAGGAGATGACTCAGTAGAATAAGTGCTTGCCTGGCAAGTGCAAGGGGCTTCTTAGTTCAATCCCTGGCTCCACCAAAAAAAAAACCTAGCACCATTAACATTCTGGCAGTCAACCTACGAATATTTACAAGATTTCTTTTGCCTTCCAAGGTGTGATCATTCTATGCATTTCATACCCAGCAGCCTGCTATTTTCACTTGCTGGATCACTTTCCTTTGTTCTAGTAGTTTTGTTTCAAGTATGAAAAAAAGTTCAATTTAGAAACATTATAACTAAAATATATAGGCTGGTAATAATAAATAAATACATAAGGCAGTTAAAAAAAATCAAAAAAATTCCACCATCCTGCCATCCACAATAACCTCTGCTAATGTTCCAGTTAGCCTTCCAAATTATTTTCTATGTATAGCACATGCAAGACACAATTTAAAACAGGACATGCAGGGCAAGTAGGGTGATGTTGGGGCAGAGAGGGACTGTACTTCTAAGTTGTAAGCTGGGCTGGGCATGGTGGCACACACAACAGAGTTACAAGTTCAAGCCCAACATAGTCAATTTAGCAAGGTTCTCATCTCAACATAAAAAATTCAAAAGACTGATGATCATCTCAGTGCTAAAACTCTCACTTGAGTTTCTAGTACTAGAAAAAAAAAAAAAAAGCTGTTTCTAGTACTAGAAAAAAAAAAAAAAGCTGGTCCAGTTACAACATCTCAGTTGGGAAATTCTGAAAGATACAGAAAAGCATAACAAAGAAAATGAACTGCAGGCCGAGCAGTGCCTTACAGGTGATTTCAATGCGCCCAGGAGGGCTTCCTGCCAGGCCCCATGCAGATCCTCTGCTCACATCCTCCAACCGAGAACACTGCGCAGTCTGACAGTTTCCCCTTCGCTCTTATGACGAACATTTCCTCATTCACTGCTTTACTCTAGATCAGTGTTAACAACTACCTAGCTAAAACCACATCTTTTAAAACAGCAAATGCCTCTAAACAGAGCACGCTGGCATAGTCTTCTTACTTCTTATGAGTAAGAAGGCTGGTAATAATAGGCCACCTCTTATGAGTAAGAAGGCTATGCGCGCGCGCGCACACACACACACACACACACACACACACACTCACTCACGTACAACCAGGCTGGACCTCACAAGCAGGACAACCAGCAAAGTTTCTAATGTGGAAAGCCACACTGGAGTAGCACTGCAAGTCCCCTGGTGTCCTCCCAGCCAGGGGAGCAGTGGCGACTGCGGCGGGTGTGGCTGGAGGACAGGAAGGAAGCGTGGGCGGACGCACACGCGTCTGCAAGCTACAGAGCACAGTTGTAGAACAGCCTCTGCGGGCCCACTGGCGCCAGGAACTCACGCTATTCCTGCCACGACGGACGCACTGCCAGCTCCTGCTGACACCACCGCCACTGCAGTCTGGTCTGTGTATCAAACAAGCCTCTCCCACTCCTTCCCTTCCCAGGCACCAAGGCAGGCAGGCTGACCCACGGAGCTCCCTGGCTGCACGGCCAGTCCGTGGGGAGAAGGCGGAGAGGACGCACACGTGGTCTGTTTACACGTGGCTTGGAGTAAGGGCTCCCCTCCACACCAGGCCATCAATATGATATTCTACTATACAAAACCTCCCAAACGTAGTAAATGCTTTATAAAGTCCACACCAATGGTCCGTACCTAATGCAGCCAACCGGAGTCTTAGCAAGACTACACCGCAACTGTATTTAACGTCTCACTCACGGAAATGTACCTGGTATCGTTTACAAGGACCAAAAGCAAACTGTCTGTCTTCCCTGCTCACCGAAACATGCCACTAAGCTACACCTACAGAGAAGCTACCTCTCGGGGAGCCGCTGACTCCCTTGGTGAGGATCACCTCCCTGACCTTGCTGCACACACTCTGACGATGCCGAGAAGGGCGGCCCTTCATCCTCCAGCCGCAGCACCCCAACCTGGGGACTGCAGCGCTCCCGCGCTTCCCCGTCTCCACCGAGAAGGAGAGCTTCCTTCTCGGGGCCAGCAGCAGACCAGCACGCGCTCCCGGCCTCTGCGTCTCCAGGCGGCACTGGGTTGCCAGGCAGATGGCTCCTTAGAGCGCCAGCTTCAGTCCGGGCACTTCCTCTTAACACATCACCGCATCTCGGCATCTGGGCATCTTCACGTAGAATAGGGCAGACAGTGAAGGGCGGAGGAGAAGCGGCTTGGTCTGTACCGGAAGTGGCTACTCCCAGCCCAGAACCTGACCCACCCAGGGTAAGTTCAAAGTCCCCAACGGAATCTGCCTCCTGCTCAAGTGATGAGAAAGACTACGTGGGTCACCATGTCTACCTATGGGGGCGACTTCCACATCAGGACGGTAACAGTCCAGCCCAGCCCAAGGCACTG
The DNA here is from genome assembly GCA_004027165.1 of Ctenomys sociabilis. Lineage (NCBI taxonomy): Eukaryota > Metazoa > Chordata > Mammalia > Rodentia > Ctenomyidae > Ctenomys > Ctenomys sociabilis. Next base: position 41,245 of record PVKA01006451.1, read on the forward strand.
ACATGACACAACAGCTGGTATGTGGAAGCTACTCCAGAACAGACTGACCGACCCCCTGCTACCCACCAGGAAAACAGACTTTAAGCAGGACTATAGAAAATTTTAAAACTTCAGCTAAATCTCACCTCTTTCAAAACTTGTATTAATACCGACAAACTCATTTTAGTATTTTGTTGTTGCTGTTGTTCCCCCTAATTTGGGATGGAGATGATTGTTAAACTGTGACTTTTTAAAATGCTGGAACAGAAAAAAACATCTGGGAATTTCCCTACATTGGTAGTGCTGCCAGTTAATTTTCTAAAAAGCAAATGGCAAAATGTGTACACAAGCCTTATAAATATCCTTGATTTAAGCATCTTTCCACAGTTTGAGTGTGCCTAATCTGAAACATTCCAAACTCTGAAAAGTTTGAGAGACAGAATAGAAAATTCCAGACCATTAAATTTTGCTTCATTATGTTATTAAAAATAACATAAAATTACCTTCAGGCTATGAATTTTAACTGTACATGAAATATAAATGAATTTCATGTTTAGACTTGAGTTCATCCCCCAAAATTTCTTACTGTGTATATGCAAATATGCTATTAAAAAACCTGAATTTCAAAACATTTCTGGTCTCAAGCATTTCAGGTAAGGGATACTCAACTCACAGAAAATTTTCCTCTTAATAAACATGTTAACAAGTATTTATCAGAAGTAATGTAAAAGCATATGATACAAAAATTGGTTAAGGAAGTCACAGTACACCCAACAATAGTATGCTGCTCCATAAGACTAACTAATCTCATGGAGATGTTCACCAGCCTAATGTCAAGTTTTTAAAAATCCATATACTAAATTTCATAGCTTATCATCCCAATTTTTAAAACTATTTGTATGAGAATAAAATATCTTAGAAATTCAAGATGTTAAATCAGTAACATTACTAAAGTTTTTCTATTTGTCTGTTCTTTTTAAATTTGTATTAGTAAATATTTGCTGCTTTTGTAATCCAAGAACCACAAGGTTATTAGAATTGTGACTTTCTGGACATAAATATGAATGCAATTTATTTTCTTATGAAGAGACTTATAGGGAGTAAAGTGACTTACACATATGTCATCTAGTTCCTATTTATGTAACCTTAATAAAAAAATGCCACACTGGAGGAAGTATTTTGCTTCCTCAGGAAGAATAAGCCATTGCTTCAGGAAAAGGGACAGGAGCACTGAGTCATCGTCACTAAAGGGGTACCCCACTTTGGCAGCATCCATAGAGAAAAGGCATCCATAGAGAAGAGAACTTAAGTACATGGCGGGCTGTGGGAGGTGCATCAGAGAAGGTACATCAGCGGAGGCAGAGAGAACCTGCGGAGGCCTTGACCCCCAGGCACCAGAGCTGTCCTTCAGCAAGGAGCAGGCAGGACCTCACTCCAAGATGAGTACACAGAGACAAGAACAGCAGGAGCCTGGGGACCCAGGCAAGGAGAGCAATGATTCGGCATGACTTAGGGTACAAGGTCCCTTCTGAGGAATCGCAACTCACCCTCTCAGAACAGCCATGTCATGTCCGTCTAAGGATTCACTTATTTAAGTGTCAGCAAACTATCTTTAAAGAGAAAAGTGCACAGCAAAGCCTGCTGTCCAAGAGGGGACACAAGGCCTCAAGAGGACAGAACCTCTTTGGCACCAGTACGTAAGATCGGATTTAAACCGCCCAGAAAAGTTCAGGGTTCCCTTCAAAGTTCCAGAAAACACCAATTTTTCTTCTGATTTGTTTAATTTTTCTTATAAATACTTCTATACCCCTATAAATACTTCTCTTTGGAAAATCTGCTAACCTCAATAACTTTATTTATTTATACCAGGGATTGAACCTTGCACTTGCCAGGCAGGTACTTGTGCTCCCCGGCCCCTCAATAACTTTATACAAAAATAAGCTCTGCAGAAAAACCACAGCTGGTTTTCATTGTTTATTTTAAATTTTAAAAATGTCTTTTACCACCACATATGCCCCCTTAGAATTCTAGTCTTGTTCAAATATGGGTCTCACAAAGGAAACAGCTCAACTCCTGGGAGTCCATGTATGGGTGGGGCTTCCTACACCTGTGAGGTCGCTTAATTCCTCACAACCAGGCTGCAGCAGAGGCCTCACACCCCAGGGAGACCAAGGGCCTTACTGGCTCGAATCTACGCCAGGGCTGGACTTCTGGCCTTGGAACCTGGGCCCCGTGCCTTCTCTTTCCTGATGACAACACACTGCTTCCTTGAAGTAGGCCTGTATGATTTCCAGAGAAGCTAAAGCATGGAAGTAATGTGTGTTGACATTTCTCGCGTTCCTCAACTCTGATATGGGGCCACTCTAGACTCACCTGACAAACATTAACAAGTGGTACTGCTCAAAGCTCTGTGAAATGTTTGGAAACTGTTTTTTATGTCAAGAAGGAAGTTGCAGGCAAATAACCACTCAACAGGCTGTAGCAACTATGGCACCCTAAAAAGACTTCCTGTGACTGTCTGCATACAGTCTCTCAACAGTGACGGCCAGCACCAAGCAACCCTGGCAAAACACAAGCAAGCCCCTCTACTCCTTCACAAGTTCATCCTTCCCAAACTTCAACCGCAATGTATTTTGCAATTTACATTCTTTCCGGTTGTTTCAGAAAAAGTACTTTCCTTCAAAAGAGGCCTGCAGACCAGAGCTGCCCTTCAGCGGGCAACTTGCCCAATAAGAGAACAAGAAAACTTGGGACCTGAAACTGTACACCAAATACTGTCATTTTAAAATGCATCCACGATACTTTTACACCAATAAAGAACTGTTAACCTGCACAAATAGCTAAAATTTACCTTACAGTCATTCTGCTTTTGCTCACTACTAAACAAGCTGTACAATATCAGGATGATTTTAAAGAGGTCCATGGACATAGTATACTTTAATTTCATAGTTTGTGACTACACTGGCATAATGTTCTAAATTTAAAATGAATTTTATAAGGTAGATCATACTGTGAAACTAACATTAGAAAACCTAAAATATAATCACAGCAATACGGAATGAAACCAAGTTTGACACATTATTCAAATATTGTCCCAGCTACACACATGGAACAAAAAGACAACACCAGGTGGCCCTGGAGGTCTGAGTAGGATCTGGGCACAGGCAGCGTGGAGACAGGAGAGCAGCACTCCTGGGAGTCCATGCTCAAGCACCAGCGGCAGCTTCTCTGTCTCCACCTCAGAGGCTCACATTAGGGATGAGCAGATGCTGGCTGTGAACACGCAGAGCAGCATGTCCAATGGTGCCCAGGGTGCCCAGGCCTCCAATGCCAAGGGCCACTGACTCCTACCTACATGACAGGGCCCCCACCATCTTGAGCAACTGAGTGGGGCAGCGCACCGGAAGAGGAGCCAATCCAAGTGTAGGAGGACCTGTTCTACCTTGCAGACCCGGCCCCTCCCCCACATAATACGAGGTCCGCAAACGCAACTCCCAGCCTACCGGCCTGCTCAGACAGGCCCTGGGCATCTCCACCAGCCAGGAAAGTTGGGGCCTCCAGGCATTCACAACCCTTTTTATCCTCAATTTGCCTTAGGGCTCTCACAGAAGGAATCCTAAAGAAAGGTCTGTGTCTCTGAACTAGGAACTGAAACTGTAGTGGTAGAAAGAGGCTGTCTGATAAGAGACCTGAGAGAGCTTACAGTGAAGACTGGGTCAGCAGGTAGGTTAAGGCCAGATACCAGCTGGGCATGATGGCACACGCCTGTCATACAGCACTCTGGGAGGCTGAGGCAGGAGAATCACAAGTTCAAGGTCAGCCTGGGCACCTTAGGAAGTTTCTACTAAAGTAAAAAGGGCTCAGTCATAAAGGAGGTGAAAAAAAGCCAGCCACCCTTTCCCACATCTTAAGGCCTAACTAAAGGTCACCAGCCCAGTCCTCCCCACTTCCTGCACTGTGTCCAGCACCCTGCAGTCTCACTGCAAGTGCGGTCACAGCGCTACCTGTGCAATTGCAGATGCAGTGATGACGTGTGGCCCCACCAGATCCAGTGGGTAGGCCCACGCAAGGACCCTGTCATCTCTCTCAACTCTCTTCCAGCAGCTGCCCAACACAGCAGATACCCAAAACATAGACACGTTAAGTGAACAAATGGAAGCTACAGTCCAAGGCCACAAAAGTACCCTGAGAACTGCATCAGGTAACAAATCACTCTGGAAGGACTACACCAGAGCCAGAGACTGCAAGGGAACTGCTAGTGTCTCCTGGTACACAGAGACTGTGTGGCTCAAGAGCAGCCAGCACCTGGGGAGTGGTAAAGATGCAGCGCTCAAGACCCACTAAGGAAGGAGGATGCAAGTTCATGGGACACAGGGGCCAAGGATGGGAGGAAATCTAACAAGCTGAATGGAAAATGCAGCTGCTGCGCCCTTCCTGGACAGGAAACACAGGACAGAGCAAATGGTGCCTCAGCCACTATGACAAGCTAGCACAGAGCAGATCTGCTTCCAGCTCTACGACTGTAAGATTAAAAATTTCAACCCAACCTGGCTGTATCACAATGGGTACGGTTCTATTAGCAGATTCATAAAGAAAAGAAAAAGAAAACCTCAAAGACCTGATTTCTAAACTTTCTTACTCAAGACCCTTCAAGATGCAGACCCCATTTGGCATTACTCCAGCCCATGGGCACGAGACCCCATGAGGTGGTATTGGCCTTCAAGGAGCAGCCAGTCCTTTGGGTTTGACCAAGACAGCACAGTGCCTTTCAACAAGGAAGAAATTCTGGCCCAGGGAGGCTGTGCTCTGACATCAGAAAGACCTAGGCATCGGACCTAAGCACCTGGGAGGTGCACAGGAAGAAAGGCCCAAGCTTGCCCTGCGGGGAAACACTCAGAACTCTCCGCTGGGGCTGTGGTCTCTGGGGCTGAGGATGCCCTCAGGCTCTGAAAACCAGGAGCACTCCCACAGCTAGAACAGAGAGCACCTTGCCAGGGAGAGACAGACACCTGACTGGCCCACTCAGCAGGGTCCAAATGCCAGAGGTGCCTAAGTAGGCTCCCAAGGTGCTCCGGAAGTACCCAGAGAGGCAAGTGTGTGGGAAGGGTAGGCCCAGGACCTCCTACAGGCAGAGTTACACAGCAGCTTCCCAAGTGAGGCAAGGCTACAACCCAAAGGAGACACGCAGATGGGAAACCTCCATCCTGGGAATAATTCTATGTGGGACTATCCAGAACAGACCCACGTTCCCGGTACTCACTCCAGGGGCCACTGAGGGCAAGGGATTTGGTACCAGCCCTTCCCAGTCACAAGCCCAAGGCTTCCCTCCACCCAAAGCCAGCATCCATTCCTCTCCCCACGCCTTTCAAATGCTTTAAAGAACAACTTCACTGGCTTTAAAGAACAGCTTTACTGTGGCCACTCCAACTTCCTCTCACCACTCAGATCTGTGTTATTTTCTTGCCACTTAACTTTTTCATCCTAAGCCTTTTCCCTACCTGGCAACCTACCTAAACTCAGGACCACATCAAGCATGGCCTCCTCTGGGAGTAGGTCTAGGCCGGGCGCCCACTTGGCCCTCCATTGTTAGGGTTTATCTTAGTATTCCCCCATAATTCCCAAGCTCCTAAAGGCAAGAAGCAGTTTTTAATTCACTTTTCTGCCGCTCCCCTCTAACCTAGATCTCCACCCCCAAGTACAAAAAGGTTCCATGTAAAAAGGATCAGAGGTTAAGTTTATCTTCAGACCTCCTGGAATCCACTCAACTTTCAACCCAGGCTGCTCCACGCATTTATCTGCACACGCCTGGGACACAGGGCAGCACCTATATTTTGAGTAACAGTTTTCTGGCAAAAGCATCCTGACTGAAAGAATCCTGTGACTCAAACAGCTGAAAAGCTGTTAAGCCTTTTGAGTTCCTGTCTCTTTTTAATTCCTAAAATTCTGGCCGTATGAAAAGCCTATCTTTCCTTAGGCAGTGTACTGTGCTCTCCGGCTCCATCACTTGGGCAGAAACCATGATTTATTTATACCAGTGCTCGGGAGCAGGGCTGCTCAATATTTCCCAAAATAACTATTTTTCTATTTAGTTTCACTTTCGATAGCAAAGAGGCACCCTCTGTAAAGTTTAGATAAACACTTTTCTGTGACCAGTAAAAATATAACTGCTCTTCAATTTGAATAAAAACACTTAAATGTCTTTCTTTTAGGACAGGATTAACTCTGAACTATGAAAGACCAGTTTGTATGTGTCTAGATAAGTAAGAATAAAAATTAGTCCAACTTGCTAGTTTTACAAGAACGAAAATTATTGTTATAGAAAAATTCTGAACAGAAAAACTAGGGTGAGAATAATTTTTGTGAAATAAAAAAGTGCAAGTTTTAAAAATTGGAAAATGGCACTCTGCCTCCTTCCTGTTCTGAAAGTATTGGAGACGGGGGCATTAAAAAAGTTAGCACCTCGGTTCTCTACTTTGCTTCACTACATGACCTTGGGAATGTCATGTAATTTCTCTCATCTCTAGCTCTGTAAAATGGGAGTGTCACCTGTTTTCTTCACAGGGACAAATAGTTGTATAAAAGAATGAGTATGTATTTGGCATTCTTTAAAAAAGGAAATGTATCTAATTAGCATGCTTTAATCATCATTCACCCAGTGCATTCCTCTTCAGGAATCTACTTCCAAAAGAATATTTAAGCAGACGCTGAAGACAGATTTCCTTAAGAGAACGATTTTATAAATCTGGAAGACAATGTATCGAGATTATAAATTAACAAGTTGATTACATAAGCCTCGAGAGCCCGGTGTACACTGATACTCTGATAAAGTTAGGCTGATTTGGGACAGAGCCACCCAGACTCGACAAGGACCCCAAAGTGAGCCTTGTAATGTCAGACAGGCATCTGTGGAGATTCAACAGGACGTTCCACACTCGCAGTAGTTCTGTAACTTGCAAGCCTTTCTTCACCTCAGGACTGACAAAATGCTTAACACATTAAGTCGGCATCGTCAACACTCCTAAGACTTTCTGATTGCACTTAATTAAACGGATGTGAAAGAAAGTAGCCTGACAGTTGGAAATGTCCAGTGTCTTCAGGCGAGCAGATCTGGAAGGCCACCGCTCAGTTCTCCCCCTGGACTGCACTTGACCAAAACTCCCCAGGAAGCTGCAGACTGTATCTGACCTGACCGTCTGAAATCGCACAGCTCCAAGAACCCCCATCCTCACAGGCTGCCAGGGTCCTGGCTCCAAGTCGGAGCGAATGCAGGAGGTTTAGTACAATGGTCCAGGAAGAAATCAACAGGCGATGGCTGTGGAGCAGAACCCAGGTCTGCCAGCCCCAGAATCCGAGCTCTCCCTCGGGGACGCATCGCTCCCCTCCTCCTCAGCGCGCTGCCAGCTCACCGACAACAACCCCACGGCATTGTGAGGCTGCGGCCCGCCGGCACCCGGCCTGCGCCCGGTCTCGGGCTCGTCGGACAGAAGCGGGCCGGCGGGGGCCGCGCACAGGCGGCGGCGAGCGGGGCGCCGGGCGGGGCGGGCCTCCGAGGTGCCGCAATCCCGCCGCGGCCGCAAGGGCAGGGCCTCCGGCGCCGCGCCGCAGTGCCGCCCCGCGCCCGCCAGGCCGCGCGCCCCGGACCCCGCAGCGGGCGCGTCCTCCCGGGAGCGGGGCGCGCAACTTACTTTCCTCCCGCGGCCCGGCCACCACGGCGGCTGCGAGGCGGAGGCCGGCCCCGCGCCCCGCCGCGCCCCCGGCCCCGCCGCGCCCCGCTCCGCCCCTACCTCAGCTGGCAGGCGGGCGTCCGTCCGCAGCGGCCGCGGCGCCGACAACTCCCTCCCGGCCGCCAGAACCCCGCACCCAGTGCAAATCATAATACCGAGCGGGCGGCCGGCGCGGGGAGGGGTGCGCCGGGATGCGCATGTGCGGGCGGGTGTCACGGTGACGTGCTCCGGGGCGTGGCCGGGGGCGTGGGCAGGGCGAGCAGGGCGGGCAGGGCGGGCAGGGCGGGCAGGGCGGCCGCACCTGCAGCGCGCGCCGCTGGCGGGGGAGGTCCCTGGCGTTGGTCTGGCCCGCCTCGCCGGCTGCAGGAAGTGAGAGAGGCGCCCGGGAGGTCGCGGAGCCCGCAGCCGGAAACGCCTGGGACACGGGACAATGGCCGGGAAAAAGTAGCTCCAGCTGTCGGGGAAATTTGACGGAAGAGAAGCATCCGCGCAGGACTGCATCTGGGGTGGGAGGAGCCCAGCGCTCTACCCTGCAGGGTTCTCCGGGTATCCCGCCTAGCCTTGTGCAGGGAGGGGTTCATGTGTGCATCCGTGCACACAGTACGTTTTTCTTCACTGTTTCTTTCTTTGAGAACCCAGCTTGAAGGAATTTTGCTGATTTTGTTGCTATTTAAACAATAAAAGGTGCCGGCGTCTGAAGGCAATTCTGGCCTTGAGGTCAGCAGGCGACCCTGGCCAGGCCCAGAGGAGCTCTGCCAGGACCTGCAAGAGGATGGCCAGGATTCCAAGCACCCTGGCCTGAGCCAGACCTTGGATGACTCGCAGAGGCCGGGGAAGGGGACTTGGCCATCCCAGGAGGGGTGGAGAGGGACTCCTGCCCCTGGAAGCCAGGCTGTGGTCATCAGCCTCTGGGGTTCCTGGAGGGATCACCAACGAGCCAGGTGCCCCTAAGCTTTCTCCATCCCCTAGGAAAGGCGCCCTAGGAAAGAAGGGCACAAGCGAAAAGAGCTGCTTAGAGGCCGCAGCTCTAGTTGAGTCGACCAGATGAAGAGACCTAGATGGCTTTAGCGAATCTGTTGGCCTGCTGGTGTCAAAAGCCTTTTCTTTGAGACTGCAGCATCAGTTTTGCAGGTCTGAAGATGATTGGGAAGCAAGACAGTATTGTTTATAAGTGCAAACCTTTTGACTGTGGGTACCACTGCAAGGTCGTCTGTTGTAGCAGCAGGTTGTGAGGCGCATAAGCCAAGCTCAGATTGGGTGTCTGCTCCTCTGGGAGTGCTGGAATATGGAAAGACCACGGAAAGTGACTCTCCTCTTGGTGTGGGAATTCGAGTTTAGGCTCATCCGAAGCAAGAGCTCCTCACTTGGATTTGTGGTGTTCGTTCTTTGTAGGGAAGACCATGCACTTTGTCCTTAAACAGAGCTCACTAGTCAGGGAAGCCTGCAGCCAATCACCAGGAAAAACACCACACTAGTGGTCACCCTAGGGAATTCCAGAGATTGCCACTCCTCACCCCCAAGCCAGTAGGCCCTGAGAAGTCACTGTGACCACACAGCAATGCCTGTAAGATGTAGCCCTTCAAAAATGGAGGATCTCTGCTGCTGCTGCTGCTGCATGACTCAGACTTTGGAGAAGTCCTCCAGGGAAAACAACAGCTCAACAGAGCAAAGCAATGCATGAGAAGGAGCAGAGTAGTAAATTGATGTAAATATATCAGGTCCAATTCTCTTCCAGAGAGGAGGACACAGTGCAGGCCACACAGCGGATCATTTATGCATCCACAGTGTTTCTGGGGATGCTGAGTGCTGCTGGCAGGGGCATGACCCACTTCCAGCTCCGTGCCATGCATCAGCATGATCTGCTTATGCTTCAGCAATATCAAAACATTTACACACAAATTAATGTATTATTACTTAGCTTTGGACTGAAGCAAACGTGCCTAATGAAGAAACTTTCTCCAGTCTGGCTTCTCCAACACACACTGCCTTTTTAATGTTAGGTCTTTTTATGGACCCATAAGAAGCTTTAACTAGATATACAGCCCTGTACAAAATGACAAGATGGGACATGCAGGCTTGCATTATGGTCTCTGTGATTCAGATCTCAAGAAATAACATAATGCCACTGATATACAGACGGAGTTGTTTATTGGAAGAGAAGCGGGGGGGTTGGAACAAATTAGATCAAGACGTGAAAATGAAACAGACTCACAAAAGCATTGCCATTTTCATTTTGGAGCTCTGCAAAGCAGCATGGGTAACGAGGTTCTCTTAAGCATTGTTAGTCTTCATCATTGTTAAAAAGATTTTAAGGGCTGGGACACAGCAGAAGTAAATAAGTAAATATAATGTATTTAAAATAACATTCACATACAGCTCAGTTTTGAATATTGTGATGCTTACTTAAATAATTTTTACATTTGTATATGTTGTTTTGTATGTAAATACAAATATGTGTGGTTCTAATCCTGGCTTCTTGCCAAGTGGCACCAAACTAATTCATCTCTAGAAAGAATTGGCTTTCTAGAGAGCTTCTCAGTCTTTCCCCAACCATCTCTTTGACATCGACTAACATTTCCAAGCATGTTTTTGTACCAAATTTCACTTAAAGCCATGTGTGTGGGGGGGGGGGGGTACACATCTGTGCAGTAGAATTCTGATTGTTTATAACAAGAACTGAAAATTTACTAATTCGATTTCTTTACTCACTGCACCTCCCATTTAACCACTGGGTACTGGTCTGTGGGTAGGTCTTTAAATGAGTTGGTCTCTAAATGAGGAACTGTAGTAGCAATGACAGACCTTGTAGCACTTCCAGAGATTGCAGCCTGTTGCAGTCCCCGTGCCCTCTGCTTGCCACCATAGAATGTAGACATACATTGCAATATTCAGAACAAAGAAATGGCCAATGGAAACCCGACTCGGTGACTTTGCTTTTATTTGTGTAATTCTTACACGCAGGACTATAATGTAAAACAACATAAAACTGTAGCCTGTGCTATATACAGCACAATCAGGAAAAGTTACAGACTGTGTAGATAAGAGCTAGCAAAAGACATGGAAGCACAGCTTTTAAAAAAGACATCAGGGCTCTACAAACAAGATAGACAGAACAACAACAAAAAAGTGTAAGTCAGAGAAGCAGGTGGTTAAGTCCAAACAGCTGTTAAACAGGTAGGGGTTAGACCAGGAATATCTGTCCAGTATCTATTTCTTCTTGAATTAGATGTATTTGTCTCTAAGAATGTGTATCTTTTAAGATACCTGGTTTGTCACCATATGTTGTTCATAATGTTTCCTTAACAGACTTTTGATTTTTGTTGGATTGATAATGATGGCCTTCTCTTATTGCTTTCTCATGCTCTCCCTCCCTGTCTTCCCTTCCCTCCCCCATCTATAGCTATATCTATATCTACACCTACATCTATCTTTTTTCGGAATAGCTAAAGGTTTATCCATGCTACTTTCTTTTCTCTATTGTTTTTATTGATTTTCACGCTGATATTTGTTGCTTTCTATCTTCCATTTGTTTGAAGTTTGCTCTTTTTTTTTCAGAGTGAGAGCCTTCTCAGTGTTGCCCAGATCAGACCGCTGGGAGAGCTTGGGGGAGAGGAGAAGAACAGGCACTAACAATGGACACTCAGCAGGCCGTTCAACCCCAAAGCAGCAGCCAATGATATACATCTGTGGAGAATGTCACACAGAAGATGAAATTAAATCCAGGGATCCAACCAGATGTAGAGAATGTGGATACAGAATAATGTACAGGAAAAGAACTAAAAGATTGATGGCTTTTGGTGCTCAGTGAAACATGGGAATTCAGAGAAGTGTCTCTGTTGGTACCTGGATTTGCCCCTTCAGGAGTCTCACTGTTGTGTAGCTTTGGATTTGACACACTTAGGAATATAGCTGTATACATGATTTTGTTTTCAAAACCAGATTGTATTTAGGTATTTAAATATACTTTGTATAAGGAACTTTTTGTTTAGTTATATGACTTGTAATTTAATTTTATCATGTATGTAAGATGACAACAATAAAGGTAAAAATTGTTTGCCCACCCAAAAAAAAATTGAAGTTTGCTCTTTTTGAAACTCTTCTATTTGAATTAAAATCTCCACATTGACCTTGCAGTGTTTCTTGGCCAAATCTCATAAGTTTGATCAGATGTGTTTTGCTACCCATTTGTGCACACTCTCCTTTATCGTGGGTCATCTAGGAGCATGTTGTTTGACTTCCTAATATTTGGGAATTTTGCCAAGTTATTTATATCATTGATTTTTCATTTTTTTCTGTCATTTTTATAGAACAGATTGGTGACTTCTATTTTCTTAAGAATATTTCAGCTTGTTTTATGGCCTAACATAAGTCTATCTTAAAGAATGTCCTGTGTGTATTTGGAAAGAACGTGTAGTCTGTAAAAACAAATTCTGGCAAGAATGTGGGGTAAACAGAAATCCCTCTATATTGCTGATTTAAAAAGTGCAAACTAGTACAGATACTATGGAAATCAATATGGAGATTCCTCAAAAATCTAAAAATAAAACTGCCATATGACTCAGCTGTACCACTCCTTCGTTTATACCTAAAGGAATTAGCATCCTATAGGAATACCTGTGTCCCTGTGTTTATCAAGGTATAGTTCAGTAGTCAAGACATGGAACAAGCCTCAGTATCCATTAAAAGACAAATGGACAGGAAATGCAATATACATTACATGTACAGTACATATATTATATGCATAATATATTATGGAATATTACTTAGCTATAAAGAAGAATGGAGAGCTGGAAAGATAGCTCATGGTCCAAGCACCTGCCTGGCAAGTGCAAGAACCCACGTTCAGTGCCCAGTACTGCATGCCATGTTGGCCCTGGAACTCCAGGCTTGCCAAGCTGGCCCCTGAAACCCCATGTGGTGGTGTATTCTTCTAATCCCAATGCTAGGGAGACTGAGACAAGAGGATCACTACAAATCCAAGCTGTGCAGAAAGATCCTGTACCAAATAAATAAATATTTTTAAAAAGAATAAAAATGTGTCATTTGTGAGAAAATGGATGGAATGGAAGATCATTGTATTAAGCAAAATAAACCAGACTCAAAAAAGCAAGTATCACATGTTCTCCATCATATGTGGATTAATTGGAGAGGCGGACCTGACGTGTGTATGAGAATGCTGCCTTAACACTCAATGTGTTGTAAAATTAATAAGCAGTAATAAAATATATTTTTAAAAAGGAAGTGAGTGTTCTCCTGTTACTGCGTGGGGACATCTGCATCCGTAGATCCTTTACTGACAGGGTTGTTCAAGTTTCCCCTCATCTTAGTGGTTTTCTAGATAGCTATTCTGTCAGTTACCGAGAGTGCATGTTAGAATTTTCCCCTTCGCTTGAACATGGGTGAGCACTGTGCACGTGAGAAGGGGGTTGCATTCCACAACCATGCAGCACTGCAGAAGAAAAGCTGTCTGTGGATCCACATCATCAAGTGAGCCCTGCAGGAGTGGTGAGTTCCCTGTGGTTTGTGGACAGAAGGGGAAATCAGGGCCGGTGAGATAGCTCAGTGGTCTAAAGCGCCTGCAAGGCAAGTGTGCAGGAACCACTGTTTGATCCAAAGCACCATAAGCCACATCAACCCTGCTCAAGGTGGGCTGAGCCAGCCACAAAAAATAATAGATAAATAAAAGAAGGGAAAAATCAGACAAGTTCAAAGCAGAAGAGCCCACTGTGCCATTGCTGTGGAGAGGAAGGGGCCACATAGAAGAACCTAGACGAAGCCTCCAGAAGCTACGAGGTCTCCTGCCAACAGCCGATAAGCAGGACAGGAGTTCTGCAGCTGCAGAAAGTTGAGATTTTTGACAGCCTGACGGCACTTGGTGGCGGGTTCCTCCCCCGAGCCTCCAGGCAACAGCTGCTATGTGGTTTTGGCCTTATGATGTTGTGGGGAAAGGCACGGAAGATAAATGCTGTCTTGAGTTGCTGAGACTGTGGTAACTTGTTAGGTGCCATTACAAAACGAATACAGCAGTGTCCAGTTTTATTCCTGCATAGTTGGAAGTCCAGCCTCCTGCCAGAGTTGATACTAAAAAAACACAAATGAAGATTTCCAGATTCTCTTGACAAATGGGAAGATCTTGTTGTGGGAGATTTAAATCTCTCATGTCTGCTGGAACAGAACTGTGGCTCTCCACACGCTCTTGCTAGCCACAGTCCCGCATCTCCACTTCTCCTCCTTTTGTCTTCATGCCAAGCCCTCATCTCTGATCCCTGGCCTGGCTGAGGAGCCTGACTATCTGTGACCCCTGATCACAGTGAGCATTCAGGTACAGTTGTTGATTCATTAACATGAAACATGTGGGGCCACTCAGTCATATGTGGGCATGGGGATAGACAGGGAGGACAGAGAGGGTGGCATTGTACCCACAGGGCACCCAGGCAGAGGACGCACTGCCTACTCACCTGGAGGAGGTTCCCTCCAAGTCCCATCAGGAGCTTCCACTTCCACCTTTCTGGCTGGAAGCATGTCCCATAAGCAACTTAGTCCCCACACAGGCCAAGAAGTGGCATCTCTAGCTTGTCCCATGCCACCTCAGCCTCAGCAAGGACAGCAGAGTTGTGATAGAAAGAAGGGAAAGGAAGATGGCTGCTGGTGAAGTAACTAGCAACCTCCACACCACACCAAGGAAGAGACCAAGAGCAGTGTCAGGGGTACTGTCGTGGGCTCCGTTCTATCTGTACCCTCATCCACACTCCCATTGCTACCCCCGTGAGTGTCCTCTTCAGCAACCTCCACTAACCCACAGCACCCCCAGCACTCCACCAGTGTCCCCTGTCATAGCAGCTGTTACAGTGCTGCCTCCTCTCCAACTTCATATGAGTGGAATGCAGAGTACACGCTTTGAGCTTCTTTCACTTCCAAAATGAATATTAAAGAGAAAAAATAACAAAGAGCAGCTCAAATTTTCTAACACAAAGAAGAATTAGCCTTTCTTGAGCCCAATATCATTTGCTTCCCTTTTGCTTTCTCACTGTGTGGATAGCCAAGAGAAATGGCTACTGAGAACGTGGCAAATGCGTTTGGATTTTCTTATGGGAGATATTCATAAATTTTCAAACTCAGAATCACACAACCACTTCATGGATAGACACAGGATGGACAGTCCTGATGAAACTATAGTAGGACCCAAGGGTCACTGCCAGGCTGTGGGCCTCAGCCCTCAGCTGTTGGACTGGGAGGAGCCTTGGCTGGTTCCTTGAGCAGGAGCTGGGGTGGGCAAGTCAGCAGGACTCAGGTGCTCGGGCAACAGCCCGTGTTGGCTGGTCAACGTGATGGGAGCTCGGCGCTGAGCTCCAGGACAGATGCTGCTCTTTGCCATCACCGTTGGTTGGTTGGGCAGCCCCTGGCAGCATAGTCAGAGGGATTCTGTTGTGCTGAGGAAACAGGCACACAAAGTGTCTGTCTTGATGAAAGCGTGACTGCTCTGTCTATTGTAGGTGAGAGGAGATTGGGTACCTGGTGCACAGCCCCTGAAGCTGAGGGTGTGTCTAACACCTGGGCAGGGCTGAGATGGGCTGTCAGGTACCAGGGTCCACACAGCTCATTGGCTTCCTGAGGGCCAGCTAGTGAGGAAAGATCTATTCTTTCTAGCTCACAGTTCTTTCTGCTTTGCCACTCCACTTCTGGATCAGGGCTGTTAGACACATAAAAATAACAAATAGTAATAAATGCAGTATAAAAATCAAGACTGGTCTCCTGGAAATAGTGCGCCTGCATCCGGTTCAGCCCTCACTCCCTCACCCACCTGGGTGATGTGGACCCGCAAAATTAATGGTTCATTTTCCCAGCCTCTTTGCAAGAAGGGCTGGGCGAATGATCTGGTTCCAGCCAATAAATCTGGGTGGAATTCAGCTGTGGGTCAGGGCAATGGGTTTAGGAAGAGTTTTTGTTCTTTTCAGACAAAGAAGCAGCTACAGCTGGCCCCAGCCTCCTCTTCCTTTCTGGCCTGGCTGTGAGCATGACGCCTGGAACGGGCTGCCTTCTCGGAGCCAAGATGGTGAAGCCAGGAGAAAGAATCACAATGACACTGGCTCTGGTGCTCACAGGCCACACAGAAAATGCTGACAGCTGTCTGCTTCAGACTTCCCATTTTGTGCACAAGGGAGGGCCATGTGCAATGTCTACTTTCCTATCTGACAAGCTAATACGCACTGTCACTGATCATGCAGAGACAAGAAAGCCAGGCACAGTGAGAAAAGGTACCTTTTGTTCCCTAAAGCGAGAGACATGTTAAAGACCCCTGGACTCAGGTCGAAGGGACCCAGAATCTGACCTGAAGGAACTTCCATTGGCCAGAGTGGATGCTTTGAATATCAAAGAGTTATGACTACAATTAGTCAAAAACTGAGCAGGAAGGAATCAAGCACTTATCCTGCCTTCATTGTATGCACTGCATTTCAGAGGAATGGCAAGAAACTCTTTCAAAAGAACCTCAGCTAATAGAGATGGAAGGAATGGCAGCATGAGGGCCCCACCCTTTGCAACATCCAATGAAATAACAACTCTCGTCAATGGTTGTCAATAGCTATTAGGTGTAAGGTTGACAAGGAGCTGTCTGTAGTAGGTAGACAGACTGATGACCTTTAACACGTTGCTCAATTTTTTAATAATCTATAGCAAGATCACCAGAAGTACAGAGCCTCTCTATGAATTTGTCTAACAAAAACCCCTCCATCTCAGCAAGAATTAAATGTGGAGAAAATGCACGGTACAGAAAACAGAAGAACTAGTGAAATGACACAATAGCCAAGGCCAAATATGAGACAGTCTGTAGAGCTGCCGAATAACTCCTGCTCTCCTCCTGGGAATGCACAGTAGCGGGCAAGGGGGAGGAGTCACAGAGGGTGCAGAGGCTTAGAAATCCTCTCTAGTTGATACCACAGAAAGTGGTACTACACCATGTGTGGCTTGCATTTAGAGTCTGCTCAGAACAAAACAGCCGTAAATGTATTATTTGAGCTAGTTAGGATAATTTTAATGTGCTCTACTATATTTTCAAAAGTTGATCTTTGATGGAGACACTGAAATATTTATTGATGGCATAAAATGTTGTCCACAACTTGCTTTAAAATATTTCAGAAAAAGATAAAATTTGCATGTGGTGGGGGTGTTGAGAAACAAAATCAAGTGATACATAAAGGAGTTTAGTTGCAATTGTCTCCAACTTTTTGCATGGTTGAATATTTTGTATTAAAATAATTTTAAGGTGATCATTTTATCTTCCTGCACTTTATCACAAGAAAATGCTTATCACAAGAAAATGAGAAAGCAACAGAAAAGTTTCTTTCAAAGCCCTGAGTTGTAGCTCCTTACCTTATGGTGTTACTTTCATAAAAGCTGAAACAAATGCTACAACCCCAAATCCAGAATACAATGCAATGTCTTCCCACCGTACTTTATGGCACAGGACTTTAGGAGGACCTTAGAAACCCTAACTCTTCTGTCCAGCATGCCCTCCATGCTCTGGTCTGTTATGGGACTCCTGGGTATGTGAATGCGTTTTTCGTTATCTTAAGGAAATACTTGTAGCAGATGACCTCACTCTGGATGTCCAGGGGCAGGTAGCCTTATCATCTGGTCTCTGGGAGGATACTTTGGCTGATGGTGTTATTAGTGGGACCGAGCCAGGTGAGGTGGTATGCACCTGTGATCGGCGCACTTGGGAGCCTGAGGGAGGATTGCCATGAGTTCCAGGCCACCCTGGGCTACACAGTAAGACTCTGTCTCCAAAAGAAAGAAAAGAAATAATGGTACCATGTGTGGGAGAAAGAGATTCCATCTCAGGTCAGGAAGATAGAGAGCCTCCCAGGGGCCTGTCTCGTTCTTCTGAAAGCTTGGAGATCCCAGGAGAACTACCCTAACCCTTTCCAGAGGGAGCTCCATCAGTGCCCTAAGAGCCCTCATTCTCCCCGCCCTTTCCAAGGTCCCCGTGTGTTCTGTACACTACACTGGCACTAAGCTCCCAACATGTTAAATGTCAGAGACCCACTCCTGCCCATCTAAACCATAGTAGCTAGCCTCAGAGGGCCCAGGAGCACACTGCTCTCACCGGAGACTTCTAGCACCCATCAGTCCACTCTGCTAGATGGTGAGTCATCCTCTCCGACACCAGTCAGAGACCTCAAGCCAACTCCTATTATTCTCTACATTCCCTGCATCTTGGGTAGTGTCACCACATGGTAGGTGCTCAGTCTGTATTTGAGGAATGCACCCAGAGCCCCCTGAACTCAAATAAGTCAACAGGTAAGGAATCCAAAACCCTAAAGGAGAAGCTTGGGGCTAAGAGTGCAGCTCACCAAGATCAGAGCTGTTCATCTCTGTGAGCCTCTCACTCCTGCCTCCACTTCTGAGTCTCCTACCTGATTCCAAAAATCTCCTTGCCATGGCAATATTCTTCCCCTACTGGCACCAGCTGTACCATGCCTGATCCCTCCATGCCACAGCCAATTCTCCCAATAGGGCCCTCTGCCATGCCACTTGGGGCCCTTCCAGAAGGCATTATTCAAATTGTTTTAGGCAGAAGAGAGGACTGATAATTATATAATGCAGAAAACACAGTTACTTTATTCATAATACTAGTGATATGTGAAATCCTTAGCACTCATATTTCCAGGACTATTAACTCTTCCTTTATTTCTGCTCTGGCAGAAATAACTGACTGAGTCAATAAAAGAAAACTAAGGAGTTATTTGGTTAACTTGCTTCTTTCATTTGACCTCAAAGCCATGGCCTACCCTACGCTGTGCATAGTGATCCACTCTTGACATAGAACAGGCAGAGTCTTGCTGACCACTGAAGCTAGACTTTGCCATGGGCTGTGCTCTGCTCTCCATCCAGCCCATCTTCATCTAAGTGCTGTCTTTTGTCTTAATCCCTTCCAAGTAACCAGCCACTGGGAAGGAAATTCACCCCAGATTCTGTCTCTCCCTCCTAGCTTACCTCCCTCCAAGTCCCCTTGGGACGCTACTCTGCTGTCTTATCCGCTGACTCTGTCTGGGTGTGGCAGCCTGCTTCCTCCCTCTGTTCACAGTGTATCTCTCCGGGGTCTTTTGTCAGGGATACTGTGACAGTTGTCTCTGTCACTCTGGCATGCAAGCTCCTCTCTGAGGCAGGCAGTCCACCTTTGAACACTGTACTCTTGGTGACTCACAGCTAAATGGTGATACAGTAGATGTACTGAGAAGTTGAATAAATGAGTTTCAAGATCCAGAAGTCCAGTAATTAAGACCCCAAATGTAACCATTCTCGTTGCTAAAGTGTTATAGAAATACCTTCTGTCTAGAAGGACTCACTTAACAGGGTCATGTTGGAAAAGGGAGAAATCAGGGAGACTTTTGAAAAAGATTCAAAGATTTGGTAGATGTGAGATGAGCTACACCAGCAGCCCCTATCCTGCACTCTTATTCTTTCTCAAAGAAGCAAATTCTCCAGAGTGACCAGCTGAGGCCTGGCTCATCCTCATAGCATCCCCTCAGACTCTTTGAACAGAGGTGAGATGGTGTGGAAGCGATGCAAGGAACAAGAGCTTCCAGCCGGCCAGCCCAGGCTTCCCGCCCTGATGCCAAGGCCGTTCTGGACTGTGGGGACTGTATTCACTGACGGTGAGGAAATTCTCAGCCTGTTCAGCATCAGCCCCTCCCTGCAGGCCCAACACCTGGACTTAGTGCCAATTAGTAGATCCCATCTGTGAAGGGAGGGATGGGTGTGAGCTCTTGTGATAATCCCTGAGCTTATCACAGGGTAAATCCTCAATTACCCAGGGTAATTGTGTATTTATGGGAGAACAGCTAGGAGAAGGAACAGAAAATGACTCAGATCCAAACTGAGAGAAAACAATGTGTTTTGTTATTTTATGACCAGTGAGAGGGAGCTATATCTGACACTACCCCAAACAAGGTCAACCAAAGAGCCTAGCTCAGAGCATTTAGCAGGTGAAATCCTGTCATAAACTAAGGAGGAAAAAAAAAAAAAAATCACTAGACTATATGAATTAGGGCACATTCAATGTGCTATAAGCAACTATCCATAAACTCAGCCCAGACTATAGAAGTCATTGTTATCAAAATACTTCTCTACAGATGTGTTTCCCTCATTCTCAGTTCTGGGAGGAAAATATCAGTTCTCTTATCATCATTATTTCATTCAGCCTACACAATAACCTGTCCTAGCTAGAAGGTCATTTGGAATAAGAGAAAGCTCAGGGGCTCTCAGGTCTAACCCCATGTTCAGTGTTGTTCAAAGCCAGCTACCCCATCCTGCTGGGCCCTGGGGATATGAAATCTCCAAGCCCTGTCTTTCCCTCAAGGAGGTTACTAGCCACTTGCCACCAATATTTCACAGGAAACCACCAACACAGCATAGAAACAGAACAGCAAGGATCTTGGATGGAGGGAAAGTCTCCAGGGGCAGCTGTGGAAGGGCTTCTGCCCAGCACACAGCTCTGACTCAAAAAGCTTTTGTATTGGTCAGGGTTTTACTTAGAGGAACAGATATAAGGAACAGATATTAACACAAGATATACAATGTATAAGAAATTACAAGACTGGCTTAGGACAGTCAGCCGCAGAGTCAGATGAGGGAGTGTGCAGAGGGCGTCTGCACACCCCAGACTGAGGAATTCAGTCCCAAGGTCTGAAGCTCACTGCAGTGCTCCGTGCAAGTCTGTTCGTCCGCTAATGGGTTTGTGATGGAAGACTGAAAATTGCGACGAACGCTGAAGAGTCCGCTGCGCAAGCGAAGGATCCAAGCCAGAGGCCGAAGAGTCTGCGCTGCAAGCCAGGAGGTGAAGGCCAAGCGAAGTTCCTCCAACGAAGTGGAACATCCACCAGGTCCTCAGCCCCTTCATATGGTCTCTTTGTGCTGAGTCACTCTGGGGCAGAACCAACTGTGCTCCAGGGGGGACCCGCACCAGCCGGAACTGCGCCACAGCGGCAACCCGCCAAGTTGACACAATGTATCAACCACTACAGCTTTCATATGCAGAATTGAAACTTAGTAAAGGCCAGACTCTGCTCGCTACTGTGGCTCCAGCTGTGTTCTCTGATGTGCGAGTTCCATAAGTACTTGTTGAAAGAACGAACCAGTGTCACAATGTATTGACCTCCAAGAATGACACAAATCTGTGTCGTAGGTATTTTGGGAGAGGAAACTAAGAAGCAGAGAAGGGCAATGATCCTTCTGGGGCAGCAATGGCCAGCCCTGCATGGGACTCCTTCCTGCTGGCTCCTGGTGTTCCTCTAGTACTTTCTGGAAGCAGAAAGATCGGAAAGGGTGGTGAAGGGCACACAGCAGCTCCTGCTCCCTCACCAAATCAGGCCTGAAGAACACTTCCCAGGAGGCACTGATACAGGGGCCGAGGGTGAACATGGGTCTTAGGGACAATGTCCTCACCCTTCTGCTCTTCTAGGCTGTCACCACAGTGTGCATCTGCTGGTTGTCTTATATCAGGAGGGGACAGCCTTAGGTACTTTTCTCATTACTGAGAAAAAATACCCAACACCAGCAAGTTAAGGGAGGAAAGGTTTATTCAGCTCACAGCTTGTAGATGTTTCAGTCCTGGCTCCAAGGGAGGGTGGTGTAGCAGAGGGGCATCACAGAGGAGCAGCTGTTTGTGTTGGGCAGAAGCAAAACAACAGGAGACAGCCACAGCTCTTTCTACCCTTGTATATTTTTTTAATGATTTATTTGTTTATTTATTCATTTATTTGGTACAGGTTCTCACTATACAGTTCAGACTCATAGTGATCCTCCTGTCTCAGCCTCCCCAGAGCTGAGATTACAGGCATGTGCCACCACACCCAGGTCCAGGACTGGCATAGCATGCAATACTGGGGATTGAAACCAGATCCTTGCACTGGTTTCTACCAAGGCAGGACCACCAAGCTATGCCCTCACCCTATATCTTATCCAGGCTACTCTGGGGGGCAGCACTCCTATCCTTAATCCTAGTGCCCTTGAGCCTAGCATTGCACCATGAATCAGCCGGTATGTGTCATGCACCTGCTACCTATGCAAAAGCCCCACCTATGGCCACATGAGGCTTGGAGGGGCATCTAGACACAGCCATAACAAGGACATAACAAGGAATTTATGTAGGTCAGGGAATATTTTAGAGCTCCTAGCGGAAGAGTTGCTAATTAATTTACTTCGGGGTGTCTTGCCACCAGAAAATGACAGACCTATTCGAAACACCTTTGGCTGTTTGCTCATCAAGAAAAGTCACACGTTTCTCTTTCTGTGGAAGGCGTCAAAGAAAAATTTGTCAAGCACAGTTGCAAGGAGGACTATGACTATTGTCTAACTCAGTGTGTACTATGAGAACCCCCATAGCGCTCCATCAGACAGGGCGGCATGACCAGCCTTCTCATGTCTCAGGTCAGGGAACCCCACATGGTGAAGACTGGAATGCTGATGCATGCACCCACACTTAGCCATGGACGTGCCTACCGTTTGCCCAGTGTTGTTTGTTTTATTTTGTTTTTAATAATGCTGCTGTTACACTTCCAGAAGTTTCTGTCTCTAGTATTGCAATTCCAGTTAGACCTTCCATAAACCTCTGGATAAAGCTCTTGGCATGGATTCTAACCATAGAACAGGCTGGTCACAGTGCAAGTCCTATCACTTTGTCCATGGAACTCATTTCTAGTGACAAATCCATTTAAGTATCCAGAAAAGCAGCCTGTATCTGAGTAGTTTCTGCTGCTGAGAGCCCCAGACACTGGCTTGGAATCTGAGGCTGCTCTTTCACAGTTGTCTAAGCTTAGCCAAGGCCTCAACCCCTCAGCCCAGGGGATAAGCTGGAAGGTACAGAAGATGGCAGTGCTTCCACTGTTTTGGCCACAGCTGTTCCCATGTGAAATGTTCATCCTGCCAGGACTGGTGGTCCCACTTTCCAGCCTGGCACTGTCTCTGCCCTAGAGGAGCCCACCCACCTGGTACTCAGAGGTGTGTTCCAGCATGGTCACTAGAACGCCACTTGTGCAAGGATGGGATTCATAAGTAACCTCCATGTCAGCTGTGTTCACCAGCTCTAGGTGGCAAATACCTGAGACAACCAACTCAGAGAGATGAGAGTTCTTTGTATTCCCAGACTGCTTTGGGGCCTGTGGTGAAGCCACGTGTCATGCAGGAAGTGCCTGGTACAGAAAGCATGCTGATCTGGGGCTGGAGAGATGGAGAGAGGACAGGAAAGAGATAGTCCCATGGCCCCCAGGGGAGACCTGGGGCCTCCCATGGGCCCCTTTTCAGTTCCAACTGACAGACTAGGGGCCACACTGTGGACTAAGTCCCTTTGGAACACTGGGGTCATTGGGGATGTCCCAGAACCAGCCATAGCATCCACAAGTGATTGAAGTGGTGTCCTTCCCTCCACAGGACACTGTGCCCGGAGGAGACATGGGCCCGCGTCTTGGTGTAGAGACAGGCCTGCAGCTCGTGCTGAAAAGGAAACAGAGTGATGCCAGAGGGTTTCTACCGTTTCTGCAAAGGCTCACAGCCATTTAACCTGTGCACATGTGCGCGTGCATGTGTGTAAATCAAAGACAGGTGCCCTGAGAACAGGCCAGCTGTGATGTAGAGAGGCCAAATCAGCCACCTCAGAACTCTTCCCTTTTTGTAATGTGCCTCAGGTGCACAAAGTAAAACTCACTACATCGTAGAACCTAACCGTACCTACTTCTATGCACTTCCTTCTGTAGAGCACTGAATAATAATCAATAATAACAATTTAATTTAGTAAATCAAATAATTTAGTATAGACTTTATTATTGTGATTTATGATTTTTTACATCCATGATGTGTAAGTATGAAATTCATAGGTGTATGGAGTTTGAAGAAAGGACATGAGGAGTGCACTACTGTGCAGACCCAGGATCTTGTCCTCTGATATTCCAGCCCCTGTGGGGCTACCACCCAGTAGCTGCCTTTGGCAACTTGATGCTACTGCTAATGGCCCAAGGCCTGCACTGAGAGAACATGTTTCCTCTCTGGGGACCTCTGAAGCACCCCACACCTCATCAAAGCACAACCTTATTGGGTGGGCCTGGGCCCAGGGCCCTGCACTGCCAGGGTCTGATAGGGAGATCCTCAGACTAAGCCAGGCTTCAAAGTGAGTGGATGCTCATGGTGAGGGGGACCCTCTGAAGAGGCAGCAAGAGAGTCTGGAGGGGCCAGTGCCAAGCTGAGAACTAGTACTGGGTCCATTAAGAAGCACCAAGGCTTCAGGTGGGAGCCTGGGACTCAGCTGCAAAGACAGGGAGGCCCCACAGAGCAGCTGGAGGGCAAGGGCAGGCTGGGCTCAAGCCCAGGGCTTTCTGTGAACCAGGCCTCAGTTCTCTCCTGGGTCCAACCTAGTCCTGTGCTGCACGCAGGAGCTAGAGCTGTGTGTGTTCTGCTGCGGACACAGGGCTGCTTCCCACACTCAAGGGGCTTCGTGGGGACCTTTCAACAGAGCTGGCTGGCACTGTCCTCAGCATAGGAGGCAGAGGAAAGCTGTCCTGGGACAGGATGTGGCTGACCTGTCTCATTGTCCAGAAGTCTTCAGGGGAGGTTGAGGGTCAAGAGAAGAACACGGGGGCAGGGCAGGGCAGGGACAGAAGCAGCAAAGGCCCCGCTTAGGCGTTGTGATGTTCTGGGAGCTCTGGCTTAGGTGGTTTTGACTCAGTTCTCTGCTTCACTTTGCGGGTTAAGTCAGCCCCTTTTCTGTCCCCAGCTCCTGCCTAGATGGAATGGCAACGAGCAGAGCTAGTGTGCATCAAAATGCTCCCTGGCCACTCCCTTCGCCCCTACAGGAGAGGCCAAAGCCCAGAGGGTCATCGTATGGTGAGCTCCAGGGACATGGTGGGAGGTGACCCCTCGACCCCTCTCAGGACACACCCTCCTGCCCCCTGGCCATGGCAGAAGGCTTTAGAGCCCCACGCTGTGTCCAGACTGGCAGCTGCCCACTTGGAGCACTTTTCCACTGGGGATCCGTCATCATCTGTTCTGATTGCAGATGCAGGACACGCTGGTAGTCACTCTGGTGGCCCTGGATGGCTTGGCCCAGGTGCAGGTGAGTAAGATCACATACTCATGTCCACAGCTGCCAGAAAAACAGTGCCCCAGCCTGCTAGGGTAGTGACCCTGGGTATGTATCTTTTGTAATTGGATCTTAAGTGCCTTCTCAATTAAAAATAAAGCTTATCACACATTTAAATATTTTCTAAGCAGAGATACTTAATTTTTTAACAAAGACACGTTTGTCTAATGTAAAAATCTAGGAAGTTGTAGAAAATAGAGAATATAAGAAGACAACAAAAGTCATTAATTATTTCTCCACCCAGAAATTTTTATTTTGCTGTAGTCTAAAGAAGAAAGTTGATGTGGGTGAGCACCTATTTTTTGTTTGTTTGTTTGGTTGGTTGTGGGGTTTTTGGGTACCAGGTACTGAACTCATCTTTTCTAAAAAATAAGCTTTAATACGAAGTTCTCTTTCTCCTCTCACACAACTCTCCAGATCCTGGCATCCTATGGAACTATGGAATGTTGCTGAAAAAAGAAATTAACATGGAAGGGCCCACGAAATAGCTCAGTGGATTACAGCAGGCGCAGAGGCCGGGGGTTTGATCCCCGGGCCTGTGGCCCCTGGCCCCCCTCCCCCCAGGGTGCACTGAGACTGCAATGGAGACTGGGTGTTGTGGCTTGCACCTGTAATCTCAGCTCTTAGGAGGCTGTAAACAGGAGGATCACTACGAGTCTGATCTAGTAGGGAGACCCTAAACACCCTGTAGACCCTTCCCTCACATATAGAATAAAAAAAGAAAGAAAGAAAAGAAATTAACATTGGTGCAAATCTCAATCACAACACCTACTTAGGTTTTCTTTTTTTCTGCTTTTTAGAGAAGGATCTACATGGTGTTCAGGGTCTCACTACTATATCAGACTCGTCATGATTTACAGCCTCCGAAGTGCTGGGATTGCAGGCACACCCCACCACCCCCAGTCTCCATTGCAGTCTCAGCACTCCCCGGGGGCGAGGCTAGCATAGCAAGCCTGGGGATCAAACCCCTGGCCCCTGAGCCTGCTAGCAGGCTTTTTAATCTGCTGAGCTATTTGGCCGGCCCTTGTGACATCTATTTAGATTTTTCGATTTTCTGTTAAAATGTCCTCTGAGCACCCTTAGATCCCCTCCAGGGCTGCATTGGGTGGACTTAGAGCTCAGCTTTCATAACTCTCTCTACGCTAGAGCCAGGTGTAATGTCAATAAGCTAAGAAAATATTTTGTTCATATTAGTTGATGCTTTTTGAGCTGCAGAATAAAGCACTGGAGACTTCCAGTTCTTCTGTCATTGTTGGGGGAGATGAGCAGGAGCTCTTGGGAGGAGGCACAGCACGGTTGTGAGGCACGGTCTCAGTGGGGCCTGGAACATGCTGGTGAGGCAGCACCTCACCCAGGCACGTGAAGCCAAGGGGTGGCTGGGCGCCTCCCCTCCTTCCTCCAGGCTTCCTTCCTTTCTCCCTGCATCCCCTCCCCCTTCAAGACGTCCTTCTCTCCCTCTTTCTTCTCCTCCCCTTTTTCATTTCCTCCTCCTTCCTTCCCTCCCCCTCTCCCTCCCTCCCTCCCTCCTCTCATCTCTGCCCGCTCTCCTTGTTCAGTCACTCAGCAATCAGTTCTAGTTAAGCCCTTGTCTGAGAGGATGTGATGCATCTGTGAACAGCACACACAGGCTGTCAGTGCCTTGTGATGAGAGGTCCTTCCATTGACCATGCCAGAGCTGCATGGCCACAGCTCAGATCTGTGAAGCATGGAGGGTTTCCATGGGGCAGTGACACATGGGGCCAAATGTGATGACAATGGGGTACTGCCCAGGTGAGGCACAGAGGGCAGAGTTGGCTGAGGCCCAGGGGCAGAGGGAATGTGAACCAGGTCCCTTGTGTGGAGGAAACAGCCTCTGGCTTGAGGGTTACTTACTTAGGGGACTAGAAACCCAACCAGGAATGCTGGTCAGTAGAGCCCAGAACCCCAGCCAGACCATCCCAGCATCATGTAGGTCCTTCGAGGTGACAGCACAGCTTGGGCCCCACCTCCCACTGGGCTGAGCTCTGGGAACCATCAGTCTCTGTTCCCTGTGGCCTCGGCCTCCACAGCACCTACAGCCTCATGGGGACACCTCAGCTTTGCCGCCACCGAGTCCATCCAGAAGGGCGCACCTCTCCTCCCATCTCTCTGCTTGACTGCTACTGAAGGCCACTGGGTTGTCAACACCCACTACCTGCAGAGAGCTGGTTCTTTCACGGGCTCTGGGAGAGCCCCTGGTGTGGTGGGGACCACAGCAGGGCTTCTGAGAAGGACCTCTCAGCTGTCTGTGCTGTAGACACAGAGGAAGGGGTGGTTTACTGTGCACATGGCTCTGGGTGTGGTGGCACACTCCTGGAATTGCAGCACTAGAGGCTGAAGCAGGAGGACCATCCGGAGCTCAAGGCCAGCCTGGACTACACAGCGAGACCTTATCTCAAGAAATTTCATTAATTCATTAGTTAATTCTGCACATGGAGGGAAGGGGTGGCTGATAAACCTGTCAGCAGAGGTAACACGGGAATTGCATCTTGCAAGAAGGCTGCTGGGCCTGCAGGCAGTGTGTGGACGAGTCTGGGCAAGGTGAGACTGTAACCAGGCACAGAGAGCAGCAGATGTGAGAATGTGTGCGGGGAGGGGGAGTGGGGAGAGTGGAGTGGGCTGAGTGCAGGTGGGGCAGCTGTCAGTTGCTGAGTCAGTTCTGGTGAAACGCAGAGGCAGTGCAGACAGTGGAGGCCCGGTGAGGCCCGGAGCTTTGGAACTCCCTCTGCTGACCTGTGCTAGCCCCTGGGGTAGCCACTCATCACATGTGGCAATTTAAATGTTCATTAATTCAAACATAAGAAAGAACCCAGTTCCTGTGGCACACTTCTCATATTTCAGGTGCTCAGTAGCCCCCAGAGGCCAGGCATTACTACCAGACAGATCTAGGGACACCTAGAGTCTATCTATGGCTGTAGAATGTTCTAGTGGACCAAGACCTCCAGACCTGGAGGCCCTATGAGAATTCTGAGTAAGGGAAGGAGATGCCCACATTTATATTTCAAAATCACTTGTATGGCCTCAGAAGAATGGATCAGAAGTGTCATCAGATGGAGGTCCATGGGGCTTTTTCCACACCCTTTGTGTCCCCAACTCAGAACTGCACAAGACCCACTGGAGAGGCCACAGAGATGTACCACCTTTATTGAAAATGGGAAAGACATTCACCGTACAGAGTGGAAGTGGCCAGGAAAAGACCCACACCAGCCCTGAGGAAAGGGGAAAGGGCTCTTTGGTATCCAAGATTCCTGGGTTCTCTCTTTATGTAAATAAGGCTTTGGAAATGTCACCCTATCAAACACTTGCATGGCATCATACCATGAGTAAACTGTCTTATTAAAAAATTCACTTGGCTTCCTGTTACACATAAATGAAGGATCAAAATCAGCATCTCAGGATTGGTCACACCCATATGCAAATGAAGGGTTGAGGAGAACATCTGATTGGTTCACTGAACTTCATCCTGATTCAAATGAAGAACTGAAAATAGCACTTTCTCAAGTTCTTTGTACAGTGATGATGGCAGTGCTGGATGGGAAGTGTCCTCTTTGGGAGTGTCCCTCACCCTAGAAATGTCCCTGTTCTGGGAGTCCCCCTCACCCAGTGGCCCTGTCTCAGGACACCTGAGCAAAGGCTGGTACTCATTTAGAAAGCTGCTCAAGCAGCTTACCTAAGAGCTGCTGCCGCAGCCAAGGGACCATTTGTTTCATCTTGCCTGGCACTTGTCCTTATGCGAAATTGAGCAGAGAATTATTCAGGTGGCCAATGTCTGGCTTCAGTCTCAATGCCCTCTCTCCATAGCCTGGAGAACAAATGTCCTCAAAGAACCAGAAGTCAGGGAGGACTGAATCTCATGTCATTCCCAGATGGTCCTGAGGCTTGTGATAAGGTGGGTCCACAAGATACAAGAACCCTTCGTCTCTTGAAACCACGTGCCCAAGCCCTGCCTCACTCACCCTCAGTGGGTGGAGAAGACTTGAATCTTGCCACTGTGAAAGTCAGATCCCTAGCCTGCACCCTGCTCTTCAACCCCAGAGCAGCTAGAGTACAATGGGGCATCTGAATGCCAGCAAGCACGGTGCCGGCCTCACTTTGTTTGCCCAGCTGTCTATACTTGTATCAGTGGAGTGGGAGTGTCTGCATGTCCTGTCATGAGGGCTAGCTGCCCACTGTGCAGAGAAGGGATCCCTCGGAGGAGTGCCTGGCAGAGATTCCACATAGCACTCCAGGATCCGAGGGTAGGGGTGTTTCCACAGCAGCCGCAGTGGAGTGTGTGAACATCAGCCGCAGATCCTGGCTGAGTCAGAGGTGGATTGAGCGCCCAAGATCCGGTGCAGAGCCCAGCCCAGCCAAGCCACAGCTCTCACTGCAATCAGGCCGCGGTAAGTCACCTAGAAGTTATTGAATCCTCCTGGCAAAGAGGAAGCTGACACCATTGTCATCTGTACTTCACGGAGAAGAAACTGAAGCACGGAGGCTAAGCTGCTGGCCCATACTTTATAGCTACTTGTGCTCAGGCCCAGCCCTGGATTCAAGGCTGCACCCTGCATGACCCTGAGGTGCCACAGTGTGGGTCAACCACAGCCCTTGGGTGCTTGGGCTGTCAGTGCTGCGGGTATCTGAGGGCCCCCCTGGTGGGGCTGGTCCACTCCCAAACAGCCTACATTCTATGTTGCTTGTCACTCGAGTTGGTGGGTGTGGCTGCCGTGAGGCTCCTTTCCCAGCTGTACATCAAGTCCTTCATGGCCATCCCATAGGCTCCCCCACCCCCCACTACCAGGGCCCAGGGAAACCCCCCTTAATGAGGCGGGCTGGCACAGAGCTGGCGCACACACCTGCAGGCTCTGCCAGTGCAGCCGAGCGCCCTCCCCCACATCTCCCACTGCACAAGGCAGCCGCCCTGCTTCTGGAACCCAAGACAGTTCTCAACCACTCAACCTGTTCCAGGGCTGGGGAGGGGCAATTACTCAGAGGACCCAATGCATCTGCCAGGCATCACCAGCCAAGATCCAGCCCTTGGATCACAATGATTACCCTAGTGCTCAGTATCTGTGGAGCTGGTTTCTATTAGTTCCTGGGCTAGTCCTGGCAAACGGTGTAGGATGTCACACATACTGGGAAAACCCAAGGGTCTCTTGTTGGCTTCAGGTCTGGCTTGATCTAATGGCCAAGTGCACAGTAGGACTTGCTTTCTCTCCATCTCTGATCTCAGCCCTCTGTCCATCGGAGGCTGCATTCTTCGACTCTGTTGTAGGCTAGTGGGCTCCTTGGGCTTGGGGTTGACCTCCAAGGAAATAGTGACATCCCAAGACTCTTCTATTGAACTGATACAGGGCAGGCCCCTGCCCCTAAATTAGCTTTATTGCCCTGGGGAAGGAAGGAAGGATTCCCCCCAAACTGAGACCAGAGGCCTTCCTGGACCAAGGAACTAGAGGAGCGTCCTGAGGGAGAATAGGAAAGCACTCCTGTGGGACCAGGAGAGGTGAGCTAATGTTCCAGGGTTGTCCAGTCAGAAAGTGGTGAAGGTGGGCCTGCATCCCATCCTCCCACCTCTGAATATGTGATGGGACTCAGAGGCTGTTGCTGGGCTGTGCTACCTGCAGAGGCTGTTGCTGGGGCCTCCTTCCTGCCTGGCTGTGCTTGCTGCCTCCTGTCCCTTCTCAGCCGGTCTTTCCAGATGACGGCAGCAGCTTTCTGACCCAGCCCACCTCTTGCTCTGCAGCCTCTTGCCTGTGCACTGCAGAAAGGGTTCTTCCAACCTGCCTACCTGGAGCTGGTTGACAGCTGATGCCCTTCGACATGGCACTGCTGGCCTCAATGCCCAGCCCCTGTGGTCTAAGCTCCTCACACTCAGTGTAGAAGATGCGATTTCCCACTCCAAATATCATGTGCTGACTTACATCATTGCCCGAGACTGTGCCATCCACTGAATGACTTCTTTGAGAATAAAAGAGCAGACTCCATTGAGGAATTATGGCTTTACTGCTTCTGAAACTGCTCCAGGCCCTTCAGCACTTGGGTGTGGGCAGTGTGCTCTGGGCAGAGCCTTCGCCAGCTGCCCACTCCCCTTTGCTGCTTCTTCTGACCCTCAGAGCTTAGAGCACCCCTCCCCCAGGAAGCCTTCATGTCCTGCTCCTGAGGGCACCTCAGGTTCCGGGGGGACTCTGCCATTGATAGGAGACACAGACCCCTGCTGTGACAATCTGCAAATGCCCAGGGGCAGAAGTGCAGCCCTCCTGTGTCCTCTGTGTCCTCTCCACTGGAACACAAGGAGATGCTGCAGACCACAGCTTTGCCCTGTGGGATCCCTTCCAGTGGCCCTTCCTCTGAGAGCCTCCACACCAAGCTGCCTTCTCCCATTGTGTCCAAGCTGGTTGTACGACTTCTGTCAGTTCTATGGCTCATTCTCCAGTCAGTAATCTTGGTTTTGAGACTTAGACAAAATGTGTTCTTGTTGCCTACAAGCAAATGTCCTCGACCAATAGGGCAACTGCATCTCAGCCTTGGCCCCTGCTCACTCCTTATGCCCTCCTCACGGCACAGGGGTGACCTCCCCATGCCAGCACAGCTCCACCCACCTCCTCCTGGATTACCTCAGAGGCCCAGCACCTTCAGCGTTTCTGCTCAACTGATCTCCAGCACCTCCAATTCTCCCTGCTTGTCATGCAATTCAAAAGCATGTTGGATACCATGGACACTGGATGGCTCCAAATAGCTCAGAACCCTGTAGTTTACTATAACTGGGACCCAGTTTTTAGTGATGTTCTGATTTGAGATTGGGTTACTTTCAGTAAAGAGCCAAATTCTGGGCCAGAGAGATGGCTCAGTAAAATAAGCGCTTTTCTGTCAAGCCCAAGGGCCTGAGCTCAATCCCCAGTTCCACCAAAATAGAAAAAAAAAAAAAAAAAAAAAAAAAAAAAAGCCAAATTCTAATAATAGGGTATGAGCCTTCCTTCACCTGACCAGAGAGAGAAATCCCCATCTCACACATCTGGTTCTAGACCTGACAGAAGTCATATTTTCTGGACTGACCTTCCAAAATGAAATCCAGGCAATCCTGCATGAAAGACCAATGCTTCATTTTGAGATGGGCTGGGTATTTGCTTGCTATTTTAAAATGTAAGACTTTAAAAATCGAGACATTTAATTATCATGATGCAAACATGGTAATGAACTGAGGAGGCAAAGAGCACGGGCAGAAAAGCTGCCATGTCCTGCTCCCTGATGCCCCAAAGTCGACCCTGGGGCAGGCCTGGGCACCTGGGGCTGGCTGAGGAGAGGACGGAAGGCAGCAGGGTATGAGGGGTCTCAGCTGCCTGCGGCTGATGCTGCCACCAGAAGGGTGGCGCAGGGACCTGGGGGGCAGCAATCATGTGAATCACCTCTTTCAGTGACCTCTTTGGAATGTATGCCAAGAAGCAGGGCTATTAGATTAAATGCTAGAATGTGCACATGACTGCCAAGGCTTGTTTCTGGATGAAACATATGCAGGAAATTAAAGCCTGAATACTTCATCATGAATTAATCTATCAAACATGACAGCAGCCGAGGCAAACCTAGTGCTGATGGGGTGGGATAAGCTATGGGAAGTTTGGGGGGTTGGGCATGCTGTCTTCGGGCTGCAGAGAGAGGAGGCCCCAAGAAGAGTGGGCCACAGGGGGGAGGTGTCCTGTTGGGCATTTCCAGTGGGCTGAGGGAGCTCAAGCCCTATTTTCACCTCTAGCTCTAACCTTGTTCAGGGAGGTGGGAGAGGCTGGGTGTCTTCATGTTTGCCAAGAAATACTTTACCTTGTTCCTGTGCTTCATTTGCTAAATGTTTGATCTCTAATAAAGAACTGCAGACAGTTCAGAAAGGTACAATATAGGAAGACAGCCCTTGTGACCGCCCACCATAACTCATCTGCTAGTGGTAACTGCCCTTAGCAGTTTGGTGGTGACTGTTCATTTGTTTTGCCTCTTTTTGACCGACATGGGTTGTTGTTCCTCCCCCTCCCTTCTCCTCCCCTCCTCTCTGCTTCCCCTCCCCTTCTCCGCCACCTTCCTCCTCTCCCCCTCCTCCTGCAGCCTACAGGTGTTTTCCACTCTCAGACTCCAGAGCACAAACAGTAACAGAGAAATAACAGACTGGCAACCCAAGCAACAAGCTACTCCTAGGCAGCCGGGTCCTGTAAGGCCCGGGACAGATTCACCGCTGGCTGCTGTCGCAGGGCCTGGGCTCAGGCTCTTGCTTTGCCTCTACACCTCCTCCACTGTGCTCTGTACCCTTGAGTCCCTTCAGGGTGCACAGCGGCTTGCTTACACTTCTCCCACCCACTGCGTATCACTGAAAATGTTTAACATTGTTTTTCATCTCTCCCTTTTCCACTGCTCCAAACGCAAGGGTCCCAGGCCTCGTCCTGTTTTCCCTCAAACTGAAATAACTCACAGCGGCTTACTTGATCCGAGAGAGCCAGAGAGGAAACTTATGTTTACCCCAAATCCAAATGATAAGAAGCTCAAAGAGCCAGACCACGCCATGCATCACGTCTCTAGAAGTATGCGGAGGTAGGTGGGAGAGAAGTATGCCAGTGGTGTGCTCAGGCAGCGTGTGGCCTTGCTTCTCCTGTTGGTTCCGCCCTATATGAGCCCAAATAGCTGAGGCCAGTTGATTTATAATAAATAGAGGTTTCTGTGGCTCAGGGTCTGGGAGCCAGAAGTCCATGAGACAGCACCAGGGCCTGCCGGGTCTGGAGGGCTTCTCATGGCCTTGTGCCACAGCAGAAGTTATTGCAGGGTTGGAGAATGCGGCAGCAAGCTCGGGGTCTTCTTAGAAAGATCCCAGTGCCACTGTAGGGGCCCTGCCCTCACAATGTCATCAGACCCAACCTACCTCTGGAGGCCCCACCCCCATAGTCCCATAGTCCCATGGTATATGAATGCGGGGGCTCAGTCTCCAACACATGAACATCCCGGGCACATTCTGTGACAGCCAACCACGTGTCCACCAGAGTAAGAAAGGCCCAACTAACTAGATCAGCATAGCTCTGGGTGCGGCTGAGAGGACTACTGAAGATGGAAGACTCACCCTGGTACGAGCAACAGCGACGGACAGGCTTGCCACCTGAATGAAACAAAAGGGAGACAAGAAGGAAGGCTGCATCTGCTTCTTCAGAGGAGCTCCAGCTTCACCTTTACCTTGCGCATCCTCTGCTGGCATCCAGCGCTCAGCCTTCCACCTCCTGATGTGGACTCATGCAGTGGACCCCACAGTGAATGCAGGCCTCCCACTGGGGCCTCCGGCTCTCTGGAGCACCAACAGCCCCTTTGCACCTTCCACACCTGACTCTGTGGGAGGCCACTCTGAAACAACCTTGTAAATTCTTATATTTGTACATCCTGCATTAAGTCTGTTTCTCTAGGGAGCACTGAGCAATACACAATTGAAGTGCAGCAGGCAGGCTCCGGCCTACAGGGGCCCAGCGGAGCCCATGACACACATGGTCCTTTCTGTGGGCAGAATGTGCTGCCATGCCATCTACAGGGACCAGTATCAATAAAGTGGGCCAGCTGGTGGGTGTTGAGAACACTCTCCACAAGTGTCTAAACCATAGCACGAGTTGCAGTGTGCAGGGCAGCGCAAGGGCAGGAGCTGGCAGGGAGGCAGGCAGGCAGCTTGAGAGCGGCAGGGGAGCTCCAGGCAGGGGAGGTGGCTATGACGCAGGCTGCTCACACGTGTCCTGGAGGGGAAGCGCTTACACAGGACCTTAACTATGGGCACACATGTGGCAGGTGGGCCTGTGGGCTGGCTGGGATGGACCTGGGAGGTGAGAGGAGTCAGGGCAAAGTTCCACGGCTCCAAGCAGCATGGAGGGATTCCTCAGGCCCATACTGAGTGAGAGATGCCAACTGCTGAAAAGGGGCTGTTGGAGGATCCCGTTTAATAAAGTTCGTAAAAAGGCAGACTGAACTGTAATCAAATTGAACTTTAGTAATCAAAGGATAAATAATCCAGGCATCTTTCCCCTGAAGCCCAGAAGAACAGCTACTCTGGGAGAAGGGGGAGGCTGTAAGATGCCTGTTATCTTGGTGACCTGACCAGTTTCTCCTTCAGTGACGTGTGAAGTTTTGTGTCCTACGCACTTTTGTAGTTTGACTTCCTTTCACGTCCTGCCAAAAGGGAACCAGTTCTTGCATCTCAAGTCTCCCCAAAAGATTTGTCATCCCTGAAATTTAGTTCACTTGGGTTCCTTGTGACCCTGATGGCATCAATAAAACTTATGATTTTATGGATGATCTGAGTTTTCACTTGAATTCTGTGTTACATCTCAGAATGAAAACATTTGTTGAAGGACAAAAAAAAAAAAAAAAAAAAAAAAAGGGGAAAAAGCAGCACTGGCCAGAATGTACAAGGCTGGGCATCATGGAGCCTGGTCATGACCAAGGCAGGGAGGTTGCCGTTGGGGCCTGGGGACAGGGGGACATGGGACATTGGGCTGCAGAGCTCTGAGGGGCAGCTGGAGGCACATGGGCAGGAAAGGAGGGGCACAGCTGCCTGCCCTCAGCCAAGGCACCCAAAGGCACCAGACATGGAGGAAGGCAACCAGTGGAAGGCAGAATAGGGGAAGGGCTGGTGGCAATGGTGGTAGAGGCCTCCAGGGTGAGAGTCTAGGAGAAACTGGGCCGGGTGGGCAGGAAGACTCCTCTGTCAGTCCAGAGGAGTCTTAGTTACTTTTCTCACTACTGAGACAAAA
Organism: Ctenomys sociabilis; assembly: GCA_004027165.1. NCBI lineage: Eukaryota > Metazoa > Chordata > Mammalia > Rodentia > Ctenomyidae > Ctenomys > Ctenomys sociabilis. Next base: position 76,827 of record PVKA01006451.1, read on the forward strand.
CACCTGGCACCCAAAGTTAAAGGAGAGGTTTACGATAGCTCACAGTGTGTAGAGGTTCCAGCCCGCAACTGGCTGGCTCCAAGGCACAGGGGCAACTGTTCATGGTGGGCAGAAGACAGCAAAGGCAAGCAAGGGGGAAACGGGACTCTTCCTGCCCCCTGTCACATGCAGGTTCCCTGCTGTAGGGCCAGTGCAGCACCCACACCCTTAGTCCTAGCCAGAACTATGCCAGGCCAGGCAACAGGCTGATTTACTAATCACACCCCCTTACTCCAAGAATCACACGCCCTAGATTTTGCTGCTTCTGAAAAACCCTATGGGCACATGCGGTTTGGGGCAGACATCTAAGCACAAACTGTAACAGGAGGTAGCGGTTGGCCTGTCTCTGTGTCTGGTGCCAGGAAAGGACATCTGGCAGACAGTTTTAAGTGAGGGAAATAACAAAACGGTCTCCCCTCTCTGCCAGGACTAAGAAAGCAAGGAAGACCCCATGGGCATGTAGCGGGTGATGCTGCCCTTAGAGGGTGACACCCCTACCCACACAGGCCTTTAGGTAGTCGCTTCGTTCTGTGTGCATGCTGAACATCCTACCTTGCATGTACACATCTGTGTGTAACTACCTTCCCCCTTCTCCTACCATCCTCCAGGTTCCCCGTGAAAACTACGAGCCTGATGTCAGCCCCCAGAGATCCTCTGCTCAGTGTCCAGCCCTCCACTTGGGATGCTTTATTCTAGTGGATTCAACCCACATCCCTCACTCGTGCTACAGAACAAACTGAAGGGTTCACCCTTGGCACCTCAAATTCTACTTGGGGTTCAGGAGAAATGGTCCAGTTCTGTTGCAACAACCTCATGGATGCTGTGACTTACCGTGGTGTCCAACCCAACCCTGAGCCTCAGCCTAACTTGCTATATTTGATTTCTTTAAATACTGAATAACTCACAGAGCCCTATGTCAAAAACTCAGCCAAAACAGTATGAGAAGGTCCCAGGACTACACTGAATTAAATTCTTCAATGTATCTTTAAAAATCTGTGTTAGTTTTTGCAGAGAATTCTTTATCTTCTGACTCTCCAGGTTTAATTTGCAAACTGTAGGCCACTGACTGATGGCAGAGAATTGAAGAATGTTCCTTATGGGATCTGAGACTTTTGGGAGTGCTGGTGTAGGACAGAAGATGCCCCCCCAGTGGACCTCAGAGTGGCATTGGGCAGGGCCAGTTGAGCATTAAGACGAGATGGGTCACACAGAGCCGCATCGCTCCGGAGACGTGGAGGAGAAGCAGGTAGATGTCTGCATTTGTTAGAAATCCCAGCAGACTTGGCCAGAGGCTGGGGAGTGTGGGCGGGCCCTCGCAGCTCTGGAGGCACCGCTTTCTCAGCTGCTGTCATCTGACCTTCCTTCGTAGCACCCCAAGTCATCCTGCGGCATCTCAGCGAGGCGGGAGCAGGAGCGCTGTGTCGTAGGTACCACGCTGCCTGGTGGGGCTGGCAGCAGGACCGGGGGCACTTACTTTTCTTTGTCAGGTACTTGGCTTTTCTCTCACTAGTTCTTATATTTTCTTTAAGTTTTTTTGATGAGCGTAAGATAAACATAGTAATCAAACGGCGTCGATTTTTAGTATTCAGCTCAGTGAGCATTTTGCACGTGTGAGAATAAATGAAGGTCACTCAAGTGAAAGCAAACAGGTTTGCAGTGACCTTGCTGCACAGGCTCTCAGCGCATCATGGCCTTGGGGCAGTGAAAAGGGGGCAAGTAGGGGCAGGGGTGTCCAGTGAGGGAAATGGGGAGGCCTTGGGGGAGCCTGCTGACAGGGCGCTGGCTTGGGGCTGTTATACTGGGCTAACTAGAGGGAGGGGTCTCACAGGACGGGCTTTAGGGGAGCATATTTGGCCTTCTCTAGCTGGTCCTGAGTTGGAAGAGTTGGGGCAGAAAATAGGGAAGTTGGGAATTACTGACCACATCCTGGCCACTCTGTTCCACTTGCTTCAGAGTCTGGTTCAGGTTCCATGGCTTCGTATGTGAGCCCTGATTCTATACTATGCTTGGTCTGGCCTTTGTCCTTTGGGTACCTGTATCTGATGTGTGTGGGTATCACTGCCACCCAGAGCAAAGTGAATCTTGATTTGTGAGGTTTGAAATTATGTATTTGGTCATTTTTGAGCACAGAGTGCAAGAAAATGCTCAAGCCACTTTCCTTCTATAGAAGGGTCTTACCGCCCCCACTGGTTATAGGATGGTGATTACTTTAAGCATCAAAATAACACGCATACAGTCCAGAGATGCTTCCCAAATGTTCCTGCAAGGTACAGCTATGCTCTGTTTTTAAGTTTGTCTGATCCAAGGACAAAAGAGGACATGAGAGGAAGATAACAAGAACAGGCATTGAGTGGGGTCGTGGGGTTGTGGGACCTGGAAAGGGGAAGGGCAGAGAGGAGGCCTGGGGTGTACATGGAGCACAGGAGGAGGGCCCCACAGGAGGAGGTGTGAGGGCAAGAGACCTCCAACAATGGTCAGGACATGGTCTGTGATTGCCAAGGACGCATGTGCCACTACCATGCTTCTCCACATTGCCTCTATCCTGCTGCCATAGACGCAGAACTCTTAGATGGGCACATAGCGACCCATGAAGAAGGAACTTGTCACTTCCCCACTCCAGGGTGACCACAGGACTGCTTCCAGACTGGTGGGGCACAAGGAGAAGCCATGTGTGGAGCTTCTAGCTTGTTCTCACAGGGCTAGAGGAGTCCCTGGCTCTTCTCCACTCCTACTGCAAGGCAGGCATGGGGCCTCAGGCCACGTGGACAAGGCAGCACGCCAGGGATGGCACAGGACCAAGACCAGGAGAGTCTGGGCCCACCATCATCCTGCCCTGAACCCTAGTGACTCCATCTTGGTAGAGTGGTGATGGTGCGGGGTCTGAGGCCTGTTCCTCAGCCTCCCTGCACTGTTGTCTGTGGAGGGCTTGGCAATCTGCCTCCCGTGCTGTTCTCAGAATGAGCCTGGAGCAGGGCTGCTGCTCTGGCCCCAAGTGACTCTGCCAATGTTAGGGACTGCTGCACCTCTTGGCTCTGGCTCCACAGCCACCACTATAAGCTGTCACCATGCTCAGGCCTCAATGTCCCCCTGGGCGCCACCTCCCTGGAAGCTGCACTCGAGAACACGGACAGCCTGGCACAAGGGCTTTGCCCACCACTTCCCGCACAGAGCTCAGTGCCACGAGGGACACGTCTCTGGGCCACATGCTTCTGCTCTCAGCCCTGCTGTGCCTGCCAGTTGTGTTTGCGATGGTGTTGCTTTCTTTGTTCTGTTTCCTTTTTCCTCCCCTCATGCTGTGTTTTTCATTTTCCCCTGTCTCTCAGCAATTCACTCTGGGACAATTTATTCCAGGACACCTGGTAGAGTCTCAAAGAGGCCCAGTTCCCAGAAGCCCTGGCACTGGTCAAATGAGGACTCTGCCTGCCTGGCACATTGCACTATTAAGGCCGCATCCACAAAGTTTCCTGAGCTGCTCCGGATGCACGCCATGACCCACGGTGACACACTCAATCCCTGCCGCCCCTTCCATTGCTTCTTGCTGGAGTCCCACAATTCCCTCCCCAGCTGGCCAGAGCAGAGCCAACAGTGGTCTCTTTACTACTTCCTCTTGCCCAATTAATGGTTGCCAGACTAGCTCTTCTCAAAACCAAAAACCATGCCAGCTGAGTCGGCTTTGAGTTTGGCCCATTTGCCCTATGCGATGCCAGATCCATTCTTGACCCTAATTATATGAAATATGCTTCAACAATTTTCAAGCAGGTGAATTAAAATAATGCCAGGGTTGCCACTTGCATCCCTACTCTTTATTATAACTTGATTAAGATGCATTCAAGGACCTTGAAACCTATCATGTATTTCTTCCCATGCTATTGTGTTTGGGGTCACACAAGGTACTGCCAGAAAGCAGCTCTGGTGCCAGGGCTCCACTGAAAGGAGCCAAGACCGACTGTGGGCAGCATGTTAAACTTAGAGCACTTGGAGCCTGGGCTTCTCTCCCTTCTCTGTCTCTTTCTCTTGCTTGTCATGTGCACACGCACACACACACACACACACACACACACACAGGCACACACACAGGCACACTACGCCTGAAGATTCTCGTTCTGGATTTCCTCTGTGTGGCCCACTGCTGCATGCTCACCCCTTCATGCCTGCAGTCAGGAATTCTGCTGCTCCATTCCCAGAGCAGTGAAGGCCCAGCCCCAAGGAGCCAGCAGGGTGGCTGGCCTCCTTCCCAACCAACACACCCTGCTATCTTGTTTACCACCAGATGCACGCAGGCTCAGGCTTCCCCTCATTCTTCTCTGGGCACCAGATTTCTTCGTGCTTCAATGGCCAAGGAAACATCTCCCCTAGAACGCATCCTGTTAAATACAAAGACTAAAATGTCCCAAACTTGGGGTTGTTGTGCTTGTTTCTTACTGTTGAAGTCAAACCCATTCTATACATTCTAACAGTGCAGGTCCTGTTGTCAGTGTGGCAGGGTAGAATATTCTCTCATTAGAATAAAAATGTCCTGATTATACTTTGTGTCCCTAGTAGATGCCAAACTGTGACCCATATCTTGTTCATTAAGGTGCCAATGGTGGATGTCTCGGTGGCTGGGCCAGTTGAGATGACAGCTGGCATGGCCATGATGGCCTTCGATTTCATGTTTGCTTCAGTGCCTTTGCCAAAGCCTCATATCCATTTGTCCCCTGGGCTTGAGGCAGGCCAGCACAGCCTGCCCCCACACCCCACCCTGTGCAGACCCCTGGAGCTCCTCAAGAATCACTGGCATTTTGTTTCCAGGAAAGTTCTAGAGACCTGTTCACTCCTGGATGCTGGGGCACTGAAGGGTCCTTTCCAGGGTCTTATTATTCTGTTCAACAAGTGGCTGGGACAGCAAAAAAAAAAAAAAAAAGTTTGACATTCATTAAGGGAAGCTGAAATAGAAGCACTCCAAAGACATGTCCTGAAGGAGAGAGAGGAGAAAATGTGCCATGCACGTGGAGTAGGCCGTAGTAAGTACAAGAAGGCAGCGTGCATGATGCCAGTGTCTTGTATCCTTCTCCTGCCACCAGCTTTGGACTGTTCTGCACAGGGCTCAGAGCTGCTCTTGCCTGCCTCTGGGAGGTGACAACAGTTCTCCATGAACTCAACTGCCTTGCTGGTATGCCACACTGTAATCTCCTGCCTTGTAGTCATCCTGGAAGAACTAGGAACCCCTTAACTTGCCACCACATTCCAAGTTTAGGAAAAAAAAAAAACACAATTTTTTTCTCTTTCAATAGAATTTTTTCTTCAGACTCTAAGAGGGCTCTGTCTTCTCTGGGTGAGTTGGATTGGCCCCAGGTTCTAATTCACACCAACCTCTATGTGTCATGGGGGCCTGGCCCTCAGATGGACTCCCGGGGTGCTCTTATCAGTAAACAGAGTCCTATCCCTCTGAAACCCATCTTCCCACCCTCCCCTCAACCTCAGTGAACTCCCATACACAAATGTCTAATGACATCTCTTGTCCAAATAAAGTAGGAGGTACATTCTTAACTTTTTAGTTTTGCTTCCCTCTGAAAATTCCAGCATGGCTCTCCTGTCCCAGGCCAAGGAATGCATATTAAGGAGCACCTGAGTGACAAACAAGTGCTGAGATGGGACAGTTCTGGGCCTGAGGCTTAGCTCTGTCATGTACCCGTGGCAGGTCCTTGGCAATCCTCCAACCCCTGCCCCTGTTTCTTCAGCTATCCCACAGGGCCGGGAAGACTTGTCTCATTTCCTCATGGTGGTGTAATGGAGTTTTGGTAAATGAATATAACAACAGAAAATATTGCATTCTTTGTTTAAAAAAATTCACCTCCCCCTCCAACATGTAAATTGATGAGGACTCCCAAATCTCCCTCTTTTGGAAGAAGGAAGTAAGAATTTGTGATCTTCAGTGTTTTCCAAATAGAAAGTCTGAGGTGGACTCAAGGACTGGCTTTGTCAAATTGAGTCTAAATCTTATTATAACTGCTGGACAAACAGATAATAAAGTACTGGGGACATAGAGCTTTCAAGGTCTGGCTCAGCCTGTGATGTCACCTTTTGAGAGTCCCTCTCTTGCCAATGTGAAGAAGAGCCAGTTTAGCTCTTGCTCTGGGGGTGACATCTCTCAGAGGACCAAGGCACTTGTGTGAGAGCCTGATTCAGCTGAGAATCCAACTGTCCTGGTTCAGCTGGCACAGGACTAATCTGGGGGAGTTTTCTTGGGGGTACAAGATGTCCCCCTTCCAAGATGTCCCTTTTGTGTCTCAGTAGTATTTCTTCAGGGCTTCCCTCTGTGTCAGTTCTCCTAGGATGACTTTAGGAGGACAGTTTCGGTGCTGCCACTGTATCTGGCTGGCACAGGTCATTTGAGCCCCTATTCAGTGTGTGTGTGTGTGTGTGTGTGTGTGTGTGTGTGTGTGTGTGTGTGTGTGTGTGTGTGATTTGGGTGGGGGAGCGAATGCTTCAGATTCCATATGCCTTTGACATTTTGGTTGACACTTGGACCCCAGCAGATAGGGAGGGAGGATGAACTGACCGATTTTTGCCCAAAATCTGGACAGAAGTGGACGAAAATCTGTTCCCAGTAGGTGTCTAGAAGCGCTTTCAAAAGCTTGGTTATGTTTACTTCTAAAAGTGGAGCGTGACAGCTTGCTATTTGAAAAGTGTGTGAGCAGTCCTGTGTGCCCACAGCCTGAATGCCAGGACAGTATGGGCACTGGGGAGGGAGGAGGAG
>PVKA01006452.1:0-83591 GCA_004027165.1 Ctenomys sociabilis
AAAGCACTTATTTATCTCATATGAAAAGACTTTGAGGGCCCGGAAGATGGCTCAGTGGAATAAGCACTTCCCTGGCAAGTGCAAGGGCATGAGTTCAATCCCTGGTTCCACCAGAAAAAAAAAAAAAAAAGATAAGACTGAGCTCAATCCCCATAACCAAAACAAAACAAAGTGAAGAAAGGGGCCTGTCACATTAATTTAATGGACAATGTTTGTTGCTAGCAATAAGATTGTTTTTACAAATTTGTAAAACTTGTAATCACTCTCAGGCTCTCAACAGCTTCGCCATGCTTACACGATTTTCTGATGAGATCAGATTTTAATGAAACTGCTTTTGTGCCTTCCTACCAAGTGCGAGGTCCTGAGCTTGATTCCCAGTATAAAATACAAATCTATTAACATTTAGACATCATGAAACTTAGTGACCTTTTTTTTTTTTTTTTTTGCAGGACCCAGGATTGAACTCAGGACCCTGTGCTTGCCTGACAAGTGCTTCTTCTATTGAGCTGTCTCCCCAGCCCCTATTTTCTAAATGATTAAACCTGTTACAAAAGTCATACACAGGGAAGGTGAAAGGTAAGAAAAGCTACAGGCTCTCTTTGGCCTTCATTATTATTTTTGGTTTTGTTTTTTGAGACTGGGTGTGGCTGTTTAGTTCAAATTGGGTTTTTTTTCTTTTTTCTTTTTTTTTTTTGAGAGATCTTGGTATGCAGTCCAAATGGGCTTTAAACTCATGGTGATTCAAAAAAAGCTGGGCATGGTGGCGCAGGCCTGTAATCCCAGCACTCGGGAGGTTGAAACAGGAGGATTGTTGTGAGTTCGAGACCAGCCTGAGCTACAAAGTGAGCTCAAGGCCAGCCTGAACTGCACAGTGAGACCCTGTCTCAAAAAGACAAAAAATAAATACATAAATAAATAAACTTATGGTGATCCTTCTGCCTCAGGCTCCTGAGTGCTGGAATTATAGGCATGAACTGGAACCCAGGACTGTGAGACTGCTATATGAATACTCTACCAATGAATTCCACCCATCTTAAAGTATTTGTGTTTGTATGTTATGTTTTTGCACATGGATAGAAACTAAGGCCTTTTCCATGCTAGGAAGCACTGGAGCGCTGAGCTATGTACTCAGCCCCATTTTTGTGTTGTGTACTTGTTTGCACTTTTGGGCATGGAGCCCAGAACCACCTGCTGATCTCCCTCTCCAGTGCTTTTTAGACTTGGGGGCAGGGTCTTACTAAATGGCTGACTTGTCCAGACTGGGCTTGCCTTTGCAGTCCTCGTACCTCAGCCTCCATTATAAGTGGGAGTATAGGCACTGTCTTACTCTTCTCTCGTTGCTGGGACAAATAGCCAACACCCAAAATGAAGGAAGGAAAGGTTTATTTAGCTCACAGTTACTTGGCTGGCTCCAAGGCAGAGGAGCACATGGCAGAGAGCAGCGGTTCATTGTGGTGGTGCAGATCCCTCAGCCTGCTGGCACAGATATCCCGCTGGTACAGAATTTCTAGCTTCCACCACTGACCTTGGGGCCTTCCCAGTGCATATCTGGGAAACATTTGCATGTGACATTGTGTGTTCTAGGCCTCCAGCTGGACTCACAGAAGACATTGCCACAGGATGCAGGCCCTCAACTGGATTCTTTGGGTTTCTAATGTGTGGACAGATCTCCTGCAGTATTTTACATTTGGCCCCTGGGGTATCACAAAATAATACTGTAAATTATGTGACCTGTATTGAATCCATTCCCTTGTAGATTGTGACTACAACATGGGATTTCACCATGTCATCCCCAGCCCATGTTCAGCTAGAGACTGAACTCAAGGACCCTGTACATGTCAGGCAAGCAATCTGCCACTGAAATGCATTTTATTTTTTGGTGGAACTGGGGATTGAACTTAGGCCCTTGCACTTGCCAGGGAAGTGCTTATTCCATTGACCCATCTCCCTGGCCCCGAAATGCATTTTTAAAAGCCATTTTATGGGACTAAGAAGGGAAGATAGAATTTTTATGATTGAAGAAAGCTAAACAATGTTAACATTTCTTGTTCATATTCTCTGATCTAAGCTAGATGAGTTAATGAAGCTAAAACATTTGTTCTTGGTTTTTTTTTTTTTTTTTTTTTCCAGAACTGGGGATTGAACTCAGGACCTTACACTTGCTTGAGAAGCGCTTATTCCACTGAGCCATCTCCCTGGCCTCTGTTGTTTTGGTACTGGGAATTGAACTGAGGATCTTGTGCTTGCCAGGCAGGTACTTACTGAGCTATAGCTCCACCCTAGTTTGGTTTTTTGAGACAGGGTCTTACTATACAGCCCAGGTTGGTCTTCAACTGACAGTCTTTCTGCTCAGCCTCCCAAGTGCTAGAATTACAAGTATGCACCACCAGGCCTGGCTAAGTAAGTTAAAAGGTTTGAAGTTCTGCTGTACACCCTGCTGAATTTCACCCCCAGCCCATTCTGCTGTAACACAGCTACTCAACAAAGTAGGAACAGGAAAAGGAATACAAGACCTCTTGGGTACTTTATTTTTTCTGTGGTACTAGGAATTGAACTTAGGACTTTGTGCTTGCCAGGCCAGTGCTTATGCCACTAAGCTATCTCCCCAGCCCCCCTCTTGGGTACTTTAATGCCTCTCAGTTGCTAATAACACCCAGAGTATTGGGAATTCTTTTCCAAAAACCTATGTTGACTTCATAACTTTATATCTCCCCTTTTCTTCAACAGCTCTTTCCTGAATCCTCTGTAGCTTATTGGTTTTTAACCCTCACTACACATTAGAACTACCATGGAGATGGTTAGGGCCATAGCTCTGTGCTCAAGCACTTATCTAGGTTCCATCCCCAGCACAGGGAAAAACGGTGTGTATACATTAAAATACTCACCTGAGTAGGTAGTTTCAAAGATTATTCATCTCAGTATCTAGGGTGAGAATTAGGTGTCCTTACAATTTTTTTTGGTACCAGGAATCAATCTCATGATTTTGTGCTTGCCAGGCAGGCACTATGCCACTGAGCTATATTGTGGTTCTTACACCAACTCCTAGATAATATCCATATCCCAGGAAACTTTGTACAAATACAAATTTCTTGGTTCCACGTGTTTTACTGAGAATGCTCTGGATGTCAATGTCCAGAAATTTATAAAAGGCTCCAGGTGATTCTTGTGCAGTCTAAAAATTGGAGATCTGGCTGAGGAAATGGCTCAGTAGAATAAGGGCTTTCCTGCAAAGCGCAAGGGCCTGAGTTCAATGCCCAGTTCCACCTAAATAATAAATAATAAATAAAAACTGGAGATCCACAGACTCTAGAGAGGTACTGTCTCACTATGTACTCTGGCTGACCATGAACTCACTGAGGCAGCCCAAGTGGCCTTGAACTCATGGTGATCCTCCTGCCTCAGCCTCCCAAGTGCTGGGACTACAGATGTGCACCACCATATGCCTAGCTTACCTTCTGAAATTTGGTTGAAATACTGATACTGTTCTCTTAGAGCAGTGATGGTAAACTTTTTGAAGACTAAGTGCCAGACTGCAACCCAAAGCCACTTATTTATTGCAAAGTGCCAATGCTGCAAATAACCCTGAATGCTAACTTTTACTTTAGAAAAAATTAATCAGGGCTGATGTGGCATGTGGTGCTGGGTATTGAACTACAGTTCCTGTGCGTGCCTAAGCAGGTGCTTTAGTCAGCTGAGCTATCTCACCAGCTCAACATTTTCTATCTTAAAATAACATAATAACACACATGCTATATGTTTGGTGTCACTGTCCTAGCATCTAAGTTTACCTTACTCTGTGGGTATAATAACTGAGGGGGAAAAAGGCCTTGGGTTCAATCCCAGTGCCTCTTCCAAAACAAAACAAGGCTCAGGAGATAGCTCAGTGGCATAAAAGCTTGGTTGGCAAGCACAAAGTCCTGAATTTGATTTGCTGGTACAAAAAAGAAAAAAAAATTCAAAGAAAAAACAAAACAGAATATACCATAATCAAATGTTAATATGTTTTCTGTATTCATAATTACACCACTTGAAAAAAAAACCAGTACCTTTTTCAATAGATTTTTATTATGAAATATAAAATATTTTAAAACATTAAAAATTTTACTTACAACATTAAAAATTCAGTAGCCTGTGTAAGAAAGCACCACATTAAAGATACATTCATAACAATCTAAAATGCCTATGATAAAATGATTTAATAGTAATACAGTATTAGTGAATCACACAATTCACAAACATTTCCTAACAGAAAAATCAGGGGTCTCAAACTTCATTATCTTCAATGTTGAATAGAAAAGACAAAGTAGAGAGGCCATCCAATGATACTACAGGGAGTCCAGGGGCAAACCTGGGAATCCATGTGCAGCCTAAAAACTTGTCTACCTTTTTCATTTTGGGGGTAAGATCTTACTCTATGGTCCAGACTGGCCTTGAACTCGCAGCAATTCTCCTGCCTCTGAAGTGCTGGGATTACACACATGTGTCATCATGCCCAGCAAGATTTTTCAAACTGAAACTTGTTTTTGAGACAGGGGTCTCCCTATGTAGTTCAGGCTGACTGCAAACTTGCCATGATTTTCCTACCTGAGACTCCAAAATGCTGTTCTTACAGGCATGTGCCACTATGCCTGGCTGAGCATACCTTTCAAACATTAAATATGCTATATAAAACATCAATAAGTCAAACTACCTTTGTACGCTACCAATTTATTATTCTGGTCTAACTTAACTTTTAGCATGTTCATGTGGAAATTCATATTCTCAACATATATATATATATATATATATATATATATATATGTATGTATTTGTGTATGTATCTAAGAATACTTAAGCTACTATTTAGGGAACTAGATGGATATATTGATTAAGTGAAACAAGGGTCTCACTATGTAGTTTAGGATGGTCTGAAACTCATTTGGTAGCCCAGGCTGGCCTTGAATTCTCAAGATCCTCTTGCTTTAGCCTCCTGAGTGCTGAGATTAGAGGTATGTGAGACCACACCTGCTTCCAAGGAGAAGCAGATTTTTTAAATTCTCAAATTAACAATTTAGGTAGTTTTAAGAATATATTCTTTCTGGAGCATTGGTGGTATAGTGGTTAGCAATAGCTGCCTTCCAAGAATATATTTTTTTTGTTTTTGAGACAGGTTCTCACTCCCCCCCCCCCCCCCATGCAGGCTGGCCTTGAACTCACTATGCAGTTGGTCTCAAATTTGTAGGGATCTTCCTGCCTCAGCCTCTCAAGTACTCATGTGCTAACATGCTTGGCTGAGAATATATTCCTAAAACATCAAGGTAAGAGATGACATATTGGGTTACATATAGCAATGCACAGTGCATGTCCATAATCCTATCTACGTGGAGGCTAACACTGAAGGAAAGCAAATCAAGGCCATTCTGGGCAACATAAAAAGACTCTCTGCCTCAAAAGTACAGTTAAGAAAACAAAAAGGGTTGGGAAGAAGAAAAACAAAAACAGTACTTCACATTTGGGAAAAATTAGTTGTTAAAATTGTGGCTGGGAAGATAGCTTTGTGGCATAATGCCCTGCCTGGCAAGTACAAGGTCCTGAGTTCAATCCCCAGTATGGAAAAAGAAATCTTTATATTTTTATCTATATATGGCCAGATGTGGTAAGACAGGAGTGGACAGGTGTGGCCAGGCTGAGGCAGGACGATTGCCATGAGTTCAGGAACTACATGGGAGTTTAAAGACAGCCCGAATTACATAGTGAGAGCCTGTCTCAAAAAACAATAATAAACACTGTATTGAAATTTCATTCTTTTACCCACAGAAAACCACACACCAGTGGACTAAAGCACCTGCTTAGGCAGGGTGCAGGAGGCAAGTTTGATCCGGTGTGCCATGCTGGGTCCTGCCCCCAGGATGTGCTGAATCAGCAACTGATGGCAGTGCTTGGGAGGCTGAAAACAGGAGGAACACTACAAGTCCTATCTACATAGTGAGACCTTGTATTAAATACATTAAGAAAAGGAAAACACACACCATAATATGTTATTGCTTAGTAAGAAATGTTTATGTAAAAAAAAGAAACTAGCTGGATTTGGTGGCATATGCCTATGATTCCCAGCACTTGGGAGGCTGAGGCAGGAGGATCATTGTGAGTTTAAGACTAGCCTGAGTACAGAGTGAGCTCAAGACCAGCCTGAACTGCACAGCAAGACCCTGTCTCAAAAATGATAAAAAAGAAACTATTGATTTGCCTAGTCATTGTGTAGCTGGGCATGGTGGTGCATGCCTATGATCCCAGCAAATTGGGAGGCTGAAACACGAGGATCATCTGAGTTTGAGGCCAGCCTGGGCTACGTAAGTGAATTCAATCCCAACCTGAACTACATAGTGAGACCCTGTCTTTAAAAAAAAAAGAGAGAAAAAAATTTAGTTACTACAGTCAGTGTTCAGAAAACAATCATATCTCACTATATGCATGAGTCATTGTAATTCAGTTGACAGTAAGCTTTACCTTATCCTTGAAATTTTGTGAAAGGACTTTAGTAGATTTTATACTTGCAGTTAAAATTAAAGTGTCTATTCTGCACATGTAGCACTGTTTTAGCTCTAAAGCTATTGTGTGTTGACTTGTTATGGCATGGCAGTTTTAATGAAGTTACTATTTTGTGGGCCATTAATGATGTCACATTAATAATTTGCTTTTAATTTTTTCTTGAGACAAGATTTTGATATGTGATTTAGGCTTGCCTTATGCTCATGGCAATCTTCCTGCCTTAGCCTCCTGAGTGTGAGACTATAGGCATGCACCACCATGCCCAGCTAATTTCAAATGGTTATAGAAATTAAGATGGAGGCATTAAAGTTACAGAGTCTTTAAAAAGGCTTTGGAGGCACTCTATAACTCTTTTATCCTTACTAGACCAAAAGCTATATATTATAAAATAATTCACGGACAAAGCTAACTTCAAATACACTTATTCCAAACCTCTACACAATATGTAAAAAAAAATTCTTTAACACTTTAGCTCTCAGCTTGAGTGTAACAGAAAAAGAGAGCACTAAGAACTGGGTATAGTGGCTCACCCATATATTCCAAGCACTTGGGAGGCTGAGGGAGGAGGATCAAAACTTTGAGGCTAGCCCAGAGAACACAGAGACCTTGTCTAAGAAAAACCACAAAACATGAAAAAGCTTCCCTAAAACAAAGCACCATATTTAGCCATATAATCCCCCATTTTAAAAAGCTATAGGGAGTATATAAACTTTTTAAGTTTTTCTGTAAAAGTCTATATGAGACAATTCAATTTTTTATTCTTTCTTGCTTTTTTTGAAACAGGATCTTATTTTGTAGTTCATGGTGGCCTTGAACTCACTATGTAGCCCAGGCTGGCCTTGAACTCACTGGAATCCTCGTGTCTCAGGCCTCCCTAAAGCTAGGATTACAGGTGTGCGCCACCATACCAGGCTGAGGAGTCAAGTCCATATGTGGTATTCTGAAATTAAAAAGGCAAAGCTGTTGAGTTCTTGAGCTGAAGTTGGATGCTTGGCAAACTGAAGAGTAAGTACAGAGGAAGATATCAGGCACAGAATCACCAGTCAGTGCAATGGGTCTTCTATTATTTCCATTTTTCATTCCTTGAAATTTTTCAAGTAGGAAAAATGTTTGGCATTTTTAGAACTCTATCATTAGTAAAAATTTGAAGTCTGTCTTAGTCTAACTGATCTTATCTATAGTTCAACACTCATTTTAATTATTAAAAGTACTTATCTATAAAGTGTCAGGATGTTTAGAATACAAATTTAGCAGTGATTTTATACATAAGTAATTCTACAGCATAAAATTAACTATGATTGAAAATAAGACTATAAATTCACCATGCACCACCCTCCCAAATACACATTTTTCTCACATCAAGTTTGCAGAAATATCATAAGGATATATACAGTACAGGCTGATATATTACAATCTTCGTTTTATAAATTCCATTAAAAACCAAGAAGGTTTCTATGAATGAAATTATTTTAAATTAATAAATTACTCAATTTAAAATATTTTCATAAATGCAATAACAGACTAGATATTGAATAATGGGATTCCCACAAAGTAATAGCAAAATACTTCAAATTATTTAACTGAAATATTGTTTTTTGAAAGTATTGAAATGTACTTAAAGTTTATAACTGACTGATGTGTAACACTGAATTACAGATTATACTGGTAGATGAGAAATGAGATCTATAATGCTGTTTGCTGGTTCTTCACATCATCACAGGATGAAAAGTCCTTTTTCTTTTTTCTTTTCTTTTCTTTTTTTGTTACCAGGGATTGACTCAGGACCTTGCACTTGCCAGGCAGGCGCATATGCCACTGAGCTATCTCCTTAGTCCAAAAATTCCTTTTCTAAGAAACACAATGGCTGCTCCTGGCTTTACCATAATACAGCAATCCTGTCAGTTAGCATATTTATGAAGGAAGCGTTCAAATGCATCATAGATGGCTTGTCTAAAATTAAAGATGAAAGACAAATTGTAAGTAGTTAGCATTAGGAGTGGAAGACAGGCAGCATCTTTATTATATTTCTAAAATAATGTGGCATTTAAACCAACCTTCTGTCCAAGAAATAAAAAGGGCAAAAATGTTGGGGACTGAATCCCTGTAACCTCACCTCACTACTACTAGAAAACCAGAAATATATTTCAACTGACAATGAACCCAGGAGTGCACTTTCTTTTTATGTAAGAAACACACAGACCCACACACAAATGACAAAAGAATGAACCGATTTCTTCTCTGTCATTTTGTTGAAAAGTAAATTGTATTTTTGAAATGGGGTCCTTGCTATGTAGTACATGCTGGCCTTGAGCTCACTTTGGAGCCTAGGCTGGTCTGGATCCTCCTGCCTCAGCCTCCCATGTGCTGGGATTATAGGTATGTACATCCATGACGAGCTGATAAATATATTTCAATGATACCCCTTTATACCTTATATTTTGGTTTTATTTTTTGGCAGAACCGGGGATTGAACTCAGGCCCTTGGGCTTGCCAGAGAAGTGCTTATTATTTCACTGAGCCATCTCCCTAGCTCAATGATACCCCTTTATGATCAAGTGTTGATAGAAGTAAAATTTTGGAGGACATCAGAAAATTGGTTGTAAAAGTTTTCATAAATTCTAACTGTAGTGGAGTTGTAAAGCACAGTGGGGCATGCCAGTAATTCCAGGTATTTGGGAGGCTGAGGCAAGAGGGTTTTAAGTTCAAAGCTAGCCTGTACAACTTAGGAAGACCTTGTCTCAAAAACAAAATATAGACGGACAGACAGGGCTGGGAAGTAGCTCAGTGCTTCCTGGGTTTCCTGTAAGCACTGCAAACAGAATGAAAAAAGTCCTGGAGCTATTTAGCTCAGTTTAAGATCCTGGGTTCAGTCCCTAGTGCCCAAAAAAGATGAATGGAAAACTGTGCAGTCAATTGGAATATTCAAAGTTATTAATAGTAAATCAGTATTTAACTTCTCATTAACATTCACTATTTACTTGCTAACTAACATTGCTACGTTACCTGACAGATGTTAAGGCCATTCTGAGAAAATACCAGGATGGAGTGAAAAATCTACCCATGCACCAAAGCAACTTCTTTTTTTTTTTTTTTTACCAAAGCAACTTCTACAAACCAGTGTTCCTCTACGCACCCTAAAGTACCTGTCCATTCTTGCTTAAAGAGGGTAAAACCATCTGATAAAACAAGCCTATGATAACTGACAACCCTGATTTTCTAGAAGAAAAAGAAAGGACAAGGTAGGAAAAGAGGGAAAATACTTCACTGTGAGATTTGTGGAAGGCAAAAAAATAAAATGACTAAAACGTGACATAAAAATGCCAAATTTTTTATTCTTGTTGAGGGAAAAAACAAATCATCTTACCGGAAGAGTCCTTGCTTAAAAAGGTAAGCACTAATGTGACCCCCTTCTAGGTAGCGGATTTCACAACCAGGCCAAATTTCTTGTAGACTTCGAACTCCTGTTCGTGGAATATAGGCATCTTCCTTGGCTTGCACCACTATAATGAGGCTTGGGTCAACTGGAACTAAGGATGGGGTTTTTACACATTAAAAAGGTCTAAGATTTTAGACAAATACATATTAAAAAATACACCACACAATACTGTGCTATTAAATGAAACATTTTGTCAAACTCTTAAGTATTAAATATACCATATTATTATAATTTTCATTATTAAAATAACTATTCTAAAGATACAAGATTCAGTGATTTTTATTTATCATTGCTGTTTTTTAATGCTGAGGTTTGAACCCAAGGCTTTGTGCATCCTGAACACATGCTCTGTCACTAACCCCTCTTGTGTTTTTTTTCTTTCTTTTTTCCTCCCATGTATTTTTAAATGAATAAGATGGTTAGGCATAGTAGTGCCCACCTATAATCCCAGCACTCAGCAGGCTGAGGCAGGACTGCTGAGAGTTCAAGGCCAACCTTGACTACATAGTGACATCTT
This sequence comes from Ctenomys sociabilis, assembly GCA_004027165.1. NCBI lineage: Eukaryota > Metazoa > Chordata > Mammalia > Rodentia > Ctenomyidae > Ctenomys > Ctenomys sociabilis. The sequence continues at coordinate 10,482 of PVKA01006452.1, forward strand.
GTCTCAAAAACAAGAAAAAAGATGGCATAGGAAGGTTTTCATGGATACAATATGCATTTAAATGATGGAGAACACATTCTGGACCAGGCAAAAAAAATACCCTCTAAAACATGAAATCATTTTGAAAAGCATCTTTAAAATATTTCACAAATATTTACATAATGGCAAATACTCTCAATTACATAGAAAAATTAGTACCTGAGAAATTTGCTACATGAGTACATTCATCCATGACTCCTTTCATAAATATTAAAGATTCTTTTTGAAGATTATTTCTTCTTTGTTCTTGGCAGAGGACCTGGTATGACTGAGGGTTGTAACTTGTGTAATTACTTTTGTTGCTTGCAAGTGTTTCATTCAGGCAGTCTAGCTTAGAGGCATCTTGCAGTAAGAGTCCTTCTGATGTCGCACCAATAGATGTTTTACTAGAAGTCTGGCACTCAGCAGGTTGTTGGGACACAACCTGATTTGTCATATCTAAATTTAAACTCCTGGAAATCAACTTGTTTGCACTGCTGGGGAAACGTTTCACAAACTCTTGTCCCATTTTGAAAGAATCTGTCTGAATATATGAAAGAAAAAGACAATTTAATGTAAAACAGAACTTTAACAACTTTTTTTAAAACAATAAGTACTCTTCAGCAGATAAACAAAATACATTACACACACACACACACACACACACAAATGGGGTATTACTGTAAAAAGGATTTTTTTTAATTGAAATTTTAAATTCTTTTTTAAGACACATAGCATAACAAAGATGAACTTTGAAGACTATTATGCTATGTAAACCAGACTAATAAGTCAAATCATGCCACTTGTGATGGTGCATGCCAGAAATCCCAGCACCCGGGAGAACTGGTAGGGAGACCACAAGTTTGAGGCTAGCCTGGGCCACAGTAGTTCAAGGACTGTTTCAAACAAAGCAGAAAAGAAGACAAACATTATATGATTCTACTCATGTGAGGTCTTTACACTAGTGAAATTCATAGAAGATTGGTTGTCAGAGGCTGGGACAATGGGGGAGGGGGATTTTATCCTTCAGTTGATAGATTTAGTTTGAGTACATGAAAAAGTTCTTGAGAGGGATGATGGAGATGGCTGTACAAAGGTGTGGATATACTCAATGTTACTGGACACTTACAAGTGGCCCCACTGGCAAATTTCATATTGTATAGATTTACCATGATCTCCCCTCAACCCCTGGAACCTGGGATTGAAGTCAGGTCCTCGTGCTTGCCAGGGAAATGCTTATTCCACTGAGCCATCTCCCTGCCCCTCTTATGATTTTTAAAAGGAGAAAAGCTGTCAAAATTTAATGGAGAATTAAAGATAAATGACATGTATTTTTTGCTGAATGTTTCCTATACAACAACATGGTACAGTCATGTTTTATTGTGAGAGTTTGAAATCCCATAATCAGCCTTCACCTTAGAACTTCTAGAAGTCTTTTTTTTTTTTTTTTTTTTTTTTTGTGAAACCAGGGATTGAACTCGGACCCTTGTGCTTGCCAGGCAAGTGCTTATTTTACTGTGCTATCTCCCCAGCCCCTAAAAGTCTTATGAATGTATACTGGAAGTAATATAAGTTCACAAAGATACCAGTTATCTAATGTCCCTTACTCAGGTTGAACAAGAATTAAAAATTATCAAGGAGCTGGGAATAAGGGTGCATGTCCACAGTCTGAGCTACTTGTGAGGCTGAAACAAGAGGATCAAAAGTTCCAGGTCAAGTCGGGTGTGGTGGTGCATGCCTGTAATCCCAGCATTCTGGAGGCTGGGGCAGGAGGATTGTTGTGAGTTCAAGACCAGCCTGAGCTACAAAGTGAGCTTAAGGCCAACTGAACTGCATAGAGAGACCCTGTCTCAAAAAGACAAAAAAAAAAAGAAAAAAAGTTCCATGTCATGGAACTGGGCTACATAATGAGTTTAATTTTATTTATTTTTTGGTGGAACCAGGGATTGAACTCAGGCCCTTGTGCTTGCCAGGGAAGCACTTATTCCACTGAGCCATCTCCCTGGCCCCTGTAATGAGTTTAAGACCAACTGAGACAGTCTCAAAAAACAACAAAATCAACATGAAAAAAGGGCTACTGAAAAACCTGCTTATGAGGTACCAGGTCTTGTTCTAACCCCTCATACCATAAAATCAAGGAAAATATATTGCCTATGAAAATCTCAAAAGTATGTTCGATGTGTAAGATTTATAAAACCATACTATTTTCTACAATCATTTTATTTTTTAAAAAATCCACAAATTTGGTAACATACTGATTTGTAAATTATTTGGGAAATACCTTCCTCCTGGCAATATACATGAACACAATTATAATTAGCCAAAATCCAACCACATAAAAAAAAAATACATCCTTTCACTAATGTTTCTAGGACTTTACACTTGTACAATGACATATGCACAAAGTTATTTATTGCAGTACTCTTTGTTAACAGTGAAAGATGATAAAATAGCATAAATGTCTACCATCAGGGTACTTGTTAATAAGCCACTGTATGTTCATCTATATAATAAAGTATTATATGGAGGTAAAAAACAGGAAAGGTTTTTGTCTTTTTTTTTTTTCTTTTTGAGATAGTGTCTCACAGTTCACACTGGCCTTGAACTCAGTTTTTTTTTGTTTTGTTTTTTATGTATTTAGTACAGTCTACAGAGTTTCACTACACAGATCTGACTTATTAGTAGTTCTCCTGTTTTCAGCTTCCTAAGTGCCGGGGTTACAGGTGTGTGCCACCACTCCCAGTCCCCGTCATTGTCTCAGGACATCCCAAGGGTGGGGCCAGCATGGCATGCTGAGGATCAAACCCTGGCCAATGTGTTCTGCCTAAGCAGGTGCTTTAATCCACTGAGCTATTTAGTTGACCCTTTGAGTTCAGTTTGTAGCCCAAGCAGGTCTTGAACTTAGAGCAATCTTCTTGCCTTAGCCTCCCAAGTGCTGGGATTACAGGCATGCACCACCACATCTGACTCACATGCTAGGCTACAAAGTTCTAAAGAATGCAAATAGCTACTATTTGATGAAATGGATGACTGACAAAACATAGGCACAATGGCACACTGCTATAAGCCCACCTACTTGGGAGGCTCAAGCAGGACTTTGATGCCAGCCTTGGTAACAAAGCAAGACTTCTGTCTCAAAAAGAAATGAAAAATAAAAAGCCCTGACTTTGTAAGGGTGAAGTTCACAGTGATGTAAGTATAAAACCTTTATTGATAGGAGGACAATTCCTTCACTATAAGAAATATCTTGGGGCTAGGGAGATGGCTCAGTGGAATAAGCTCTTCTCTGGCAAGTGCAAGGGCTTGAGTTCAATCCCTGGTTCTGCCAAAAAATAAAATAAAATATAAAATAAAATAAATTTCTTAAGACCATCAGTAACTCAAGTAGGCAAAATTTTTACATTCAGAAAAGAATTAGTCACTTTTGGAAAATAACAGAGAGCATATTCGTTATCCTGAAAATTGATAAATTAAAGAATCAAACATTTAGCCTTTGTGGGGGGTACTTAAGAATGAATAATGCCTTCACACTGAGGCTTTTATATATTTTTATTTTGAGACAGGGTCTAAGTCAATAACTTATCCAGGCTGGGGTTGAACTTTTGATTCTCCTACTTCAGCTTCCCAGAGGGATTATAGGCATGCACCAGCACATAAGGCATATATTCATTGATTGATTTATTGAGACAAGTTCTTGCTATGTAGTAAGTGCTGGCCTTGATCCTACTAAGTGTCTCAGATTGGCCTCAAACTCTGTATCTTCCTGTTTCAACTTCCCCAGTGCTGTGATTACAGGTGTGTGCCACCATTCCTAATTGTGATTTTTTTTTGGCTGGCTCAGTCCACCTTGGGGTCAGGGCTGGCAGGGCATGTGGTGCCAGAGATTGAACCATAGTCCTTGTGCACCTTCCTAAGCAGGTACTTTAGACTGCTGAGATATTTTGCTGGCCTATGGTTGCTTTTAAATAAATGTAATTAGCTATGTATTTGTTTTGAATGATTTTCTGTATATGTTTTATTTTTAAATGAATGTTTAAAAGCTGAATATTGTGTGTATATTTTTAAAACATAGTACTTCTTTAAAAAAATTTTTTTTTCTATTTTTTTTGGTCTTTTTGAGATAGGGTCTCACTATGCAGTTCAGGCTGGCCTTAAGCTCACTTTGTAGCTCAGGCTGGTCTCGAACTCACAACAATCCTCCTGCCTCAGCCTCCCGAGTGCTGGGATTACAGGCATGTGCCACCACGCCTGGCTTTTTTTTTTTTTTTTTTTTCTATTTTGAGTCAGGTTTTACTATGCAGTTTGGGCTGCCCTTGAACTCACTTTGTATCCCAGGCCAGCCTTGAACTTACAGCAATCCTTCTGTCTCAGTCTCCCGACTGCTGGATCACAGGCGTGAGTCAACTTGCCCAGCTCCTAAAATTTTCAATTTTATTTATTTATTTTTTGTGATATTGGGAATCACCCACAGGAGCATTATACTACTAATTATATCCCTAGCCCTTTTCCTTTTTTTTTTTAATTTTGAGATAGTTGGCTAAGTTACCTTCATGACAGTCAAACTTGAAGTCCTCTGCCTCAGTCTCTGTCAATGCTAGAATTACAAGGGTGTGCACCATGCCAGGCTCTTGTAGTTAAAATTTAAATCATTAAATACAGTCAATATTTCCTCAATGTTATGTTATTAAAATACTTACTCCACAGTATTCAAGCAAGTGAATAATTTCTTCTTCATAAACTGTCTGTGTGTAATACTGCTTCTCTAGTTCCCTCCAATTCACTGATTTACTCAGTACACCCTAAAAAAATAAAAGATCAAATCATACCATATAGTCTTCAGTGCTTTTAGTTTTATTGATCAGTGTATAAAAGAGTTAATATAGCAGATTTGAAGTTGCCTATCTTTAGGGCTGTTTAATGAGTCTAGCAAATTGGTAAGCTATTCATTTATAACCTTCCCTAAGCGGAAAGAGTGGATCATTTGTACCTATACTATTTGTACAAGCAATGTAGCTTCTGCTTAATACTAATTTCCTAATCATCATGATTATTTTTTCTTTCCTTTTGGTACCAGAGACTGAACTCAGGACCTTGGCAGGCACTTATGCTGCTAGTCATCATGAGTGTCCGCAGTGACAAAACTTTTAGATCAGAGTTCTACAACTTATAAACAAACAAACAACAATACCCCCCCCCCCTCAGAAAACAAAACAAACCACAATGCTACTTTCCTTCTGGAGTTTTGGTATCTGCTGGGCAAAAGGTACCTAATTCATCATGCCTGATTAAAATCCCTGACCTACTAGGTTAGGCAATGGATGGAGCATTTTACATACTTTGTCACAATTTACTGTTAGAAGAATTAAGGACAAACTGTAAGATTCTACTAGTTGAAGACTCCGAGAAGTTTGTGCCAGGTTTTACTGTGTTCCTTTTCATTGGTTTTGTGTTGCCTACTTGTGCTATAATTATCTACTGGTCATGAATACAACTATATATGCTGAGTCCTATTAACACCTCCTGCTGAATAACCCAAACTGTGATTGGTTTAGGGACCCTCAAACAGTGGGCTTTAATTATATACATAGCTATCTAAATAATAACTGCAATTCAATTACCGTAGTAAACACTCCAGATGCTGTGGACCAAGACAGACACGGAATCAATGGCATGGGCTTAGGCCAGTTGGATACTGCTAAGGAGGCCATCTGCAACATAATAAATCAGTTGAGAGAGCTGATTTTAAATTGCCATGTCATTAAAATGAAAAATACTTAATGCTAAGAAATTTGTGTGGTAGGTAGGTGATGAGGTAAGACATGAACACAAAGTCTATAAACATCAGTGAGAATGTCTAGTAACACTGTTAAATTCCCAGAATCTGAAATTCAGCAACTTAGAAATACAAATTTCAAGAACTTGAGGATGATGTACTAACACCTCCTTTCTATCACTTAAGTTCAGAGCAAGGGTGCTGAGGTATAAATATTAGGCAGCAGGCAAAGTGCACTCAACTAAAGTGACTTCCTCCAACATAGCAAAATCACAACCAAATAATCTCACACCTTTAAGGTGTGAACAGGCTGCTAAGAATTTGGTGAACCATACAGCAGATTATATAATGGATATAAAAGAATTTAATGAGTGCATTTTAAGAAAGGAGAAATTACATTTGACTACAGCAGTCAGAAGGCTCCAAGAAATGTCTGAATTTTTTCAGTCATTTGTTTAAAATTAAGATGATAATGAAGTACAGTGTCAGGTAGGGAACAGGTAGCCAGTGTACTTATGCTTTGTGGTCAGTAGGCTTACATGGTCACTGGAATGAGTGAAAACGGCACAGCAGAAAGACTGCTCAGGGACAGATTAGAAGTGCTTTCATTCCTAGGAAATCAGGGATTCTGGACAGAGGAACAGTATTGTGAAAGTGATTCAAAGAAGCTAATGTGAGCCAATTTTCAAGATTAATTAGAAGTTGAGATGTGAGCTAGAGAGACTGCTTATTAGGCAGTCACCCAGGTCCTACCAATGGAAACATTGGTAAGTAGAAAAATAAATTCTTTTCTAACCTTAATTTCACTGCTAGTTGCTTTGAATTTGAATAAGATTTTTAAACTCAATTTGTTAATTCAAATGAGAATTCATATACTATACTCATTTTTTAAAAAAATAATACTAAGTAACTAATATATACTAACTACATAGTGAACAAAAGGATATTCTGAACCTTCACTGAACCAATTGCTTCATGGAAAAAAACAAACTGTTGGACCTGGGGAGATAAGCACTTGCCTGGCAAGTACAAGGTCCTGAGTTCAATCCCTGACACCGAAAAAACAAAACAAAACAAAAAAACAAAACTGTTCAATGAAACAGGTGGGTCCCCTGGGTATGTTGGCACACACCATAGTCCCACTACTCAGGAGGCTGAGGCAGGAGAATTACTATGAGTTTGGAGACGCTGTCTCCAAAAACCAACAACCAAAACCCCTTGGCTAAGAGTCTGGTATTAAGAGGCTACCATGATATAAACTAAAGTAATTATGGTACAATGAAAAGCTCTAGTGACAGATAAAAGGGTATGCTAAAACAAGCTGAATTATGTACATGTATCAACTCCCAATGATGCATGTGATCATTTTGTACTATAAACATGTACTAATAAAAATATAATCTTATGATAAAGCAGTTAATTAAAATTAATGGAATCAGAGAAAGAAAGGAAGAACTAATGGGAAGTACAGAATGGAAGTAAAGGTGTAAGCAGAAGTAGCCTCCTTGGGTAGTGAGCTCTAAACTGGAATTACAAGGAGAAGCTGCTGTTCAGGGAGGTGAAAGGGTATCAAGGGGACAAGGACACTAACATTCAGTATAGCTAGAGCCTCAGGTAAAAGATGGCAGGTTCTGAGCAGACAAAAGCAAAGATCAGAGAAATATTCTTCTAGTTACAGTGCAGAGGGAAAAAGTTTAAAACACTATAATGAGCCAAGCATGGTGGCGCATGTCTGTTAAAACACTAGAGAACAGACTTAACACACAGAAATCAGTTGAGAGTTGCTCGTGGTACATTCTGGAAGAAAAAAGTAAAATATGTTGGTGGTACTGGGAGTGAAGAGATAAAATTCAGCTTTTTAAAAAAAATTTTATGTATTTGGTTGTTGCAGGGTTGGACTCACTATGCAACTCAGACTTGTGAACCTCCTGCTTTTAGCCTCCCCAGTACTGTGATTACAGGTGTGCACCACCACTCCTGGGCTCTGGCTGGCTTAGCCCATCCTGGGGATGGGGCCGGCATGGCATGTGGTGCTGGGGATCAAACCATGGTTCCTGCACTTGCCTAAGCAAGTACTTCAGTCCACTGAGCTATCCCATCAGTCCAAAATTCTATCTTAACAGCAGAACTCGGTATTTATATTTGACACCTGGTATGATGTTGCAGTTTGTTTCGGGATGCCCCTACAGCTTCATGTCATGGGGTGATGGACTTTTGGAGTGGCTAAATCTAGAGATTGTGAGTGGTTCATGGTCTAGTGCTGGATTGGGGATGTGAGTGCTATCTCCACCCTAGGGCAGGTAGCCTGCATACAATGCAGGGGACATAAAGAGGCTTATCTCTGTCTTCTTCCTCTGTTGTTGCTTTTGCCATCTTTTTTTTTTTTTTTTTTTTTTTCTTTTGTCTTTTTGAGACAGGGTCTCACTATGCAGTTCAGGCTGGCCTTAAGCTCACTTTGTAGCTCAGGCTGGTCTCAAACTCACAACAATCCTCCTGCCTCAGCCTCCCGAGTGCTGGGATTACAGGCCTGTGCCACCATGCCTGGCTGCTTTTGCCATCTTTTGACACCATGAACAATATACCCTCTGCCATCTGCCACCCTGCCTTGGAGCCATGCAATTGTTAAACTTTTTTTTTCTTTTGAGATAGGGTCTCACTATGCAGTTCAGGCTGGCCTGGAGCTCAGTTTATAGCCCAGGGTGGTCTTGAACTAAAAATGATCCCCCTGCTCCAGCTTCCCAAGTACAGGGATTATAGGCCTGCACCACTACACCCAGCGGAGCCAGCCAATTATGAACTGAAATCTCTATAAGCTGTGAGGTAAACAAACCTTTCCTCTTTTACATTTGTGTGTTGGGTATTTTGTTGTAGCAAAGAAAAAAGTGACAGAAATTTATCTGTGTCTAGATGTTCAAAAACCTCATGCAATATAGGAACCCCATAACCAACAGTTAACACATTTAGTGTGCGAGATCTTATAAATATTATCTATGTGAAAGGCCATGCAAGGTAATCCTCAACAAAACTCTAAGGTGTGGAAGTGCATACTCACTGATGAACATGCAAATTACTGGGTAAATTGTTTCAATCTATGTGCTTTTTTTGTCTCCATGATTTATAAATTAATGAGAGAATTTGTTTTAAAAATCACTCAGTTAATTACTATGATGAATGTATGATACCTCAATAGTTTTGTATTGCTATATATTTAAAGATAGTACTTTGGATATATTTTATTTTATTAAATATAATTATAAATTTTTTTTTGAAAGCCTCATGCAGTCATTGTTGAAGCTTTTTCAGAGGTGGTAGACCTACATATGATGTTTGATGCTAACATTTAATCATGGTGCAATGTTAGGCTCAATACGATTAAGGGTGTTGGTGCTACTACCCTAAGGAGCCTGACTAAAATATAAGGATAAAAAGAACTGGTCAACCCTGGTCGTTTTGCTATTTTCTGTTTGCCATGAACTCTTTCTCCTTTGTGATGTTCCTTTGCATGCTGCCTTAGAGATAGCCTATTATAGACTAAAACCACTACAAACTATGAGCCACATAATGAGTTATTTTGTCTCAACAACAGAAAGAGTAACCAGGACAGAATTTGGTACCAGAAGTGGGGTCATTGCTGTGACTATACCTGACCATGTGGTTCAAAAGCCTTTGGAAATGGCTTTTGGGGAGAGTTCAGAATGGTTTGGAGATGTTGGCTGAAAAGTTAGAACTGAAACACCTCAGGCAATATTTGATGGGAGATTCTGGTCAGAATTCAAAAACCAGAAAGCTGGGCTGGGGAGATGGCTGCCGGTAAATACCAGACTTGGAGGGCCAGCCAAATAGCTTAACAGATCAAAATGCCTGCAAGCAAGCGCAGAAGCCACGGAATTCAATCCTGGGCCTGCCATGCCAGCCCCGCCTGTGGGGCATGCTGAGACAGCAACTGAGAATGGGTGTGGTGGTCCATGCCTATAATCCCAGCTCATGGGAGGCTGTAAACTGGCTCTGATCTAGTAGTGAGACCCTGATCACCTTGTAGACCCTTCAAAAAAAAAAAAAAAAAAAAAAAAAAAACAGACTTGGGAGCTTTTTGCTAGGAAAAAAGACTGCATTGGCTGTTGGGACTCCAGAACATTTTGGTCATGTCATGAGACTAAGATTAAAGGTAGCAAACTAATTAATTAAATTTCTTCTTTTGCAGAAGAAATTTCAAAAGCAGTCTAATGTTGCAGTGATGGCATGGTTATTGTTGGGGACTTTTAGCCAGATTTATGTTGAGAATATAGAACAAAGAACACAGCAGAATGTTTCAAAATGTTTTGAGTTTGACAAGAAAGGAAGCTCCAATAAAGCTGTGGACTACAAAGATAGGGCAGAGATCTTCATTGCTGAGGATAAGAGAATAAAAAATGTCACCTGATGGTATCAAAAGCAGCAGCAGGACTCCACCCTTTGCAGCCTCAATACTATAAAAATAAAAAACTTTGCTTTGAGAAGTGCCCCCAAAAGATCATGTTTGAGAATGGGGGCAACCTAGAAAAGTTTTCCTCAAGATTTAGTACATAGGCATTGGACCCCTATAGCCAAGAGAGAAAAAGCCTGACTACTGCTCCAGCTAGTAGCAGACCATGGTGTCATGCATGTGGTGCTGGTTTGAGATGCACAGAGAATTGTAGCTATGGGGTCAGAAAGTTTCCCACCTAGATTTCAGGCCTAGGAGATGAGGAATTGTATCCCTGAGAGGGTAGTGTGTAAAGCTATAAATATATCCAATTTTTTTTTTTTTTTTGTACCAGAAATCAAACTCAGGACCTTATGTTTGCAAGGTACATGCTTGTGCCACTGAGCTATATCCCTAGCCCTAAAGCTATAAACGTAAAGCCAAAGGCATTGTGGAGTCCCCAGAAGGTTAGAAAAGGCAGGAATATGGATCATCAGAAAAAAAGCTCTAAGGAGTGGGCAAAGGCAGCCAAAGAAAAACATCATAAGAACTATAACCACAAACAGTGCCACAGGAGCAGAGCCATCCATACCCTTTAAACTTTTAAAATTCATTCATTTATTCATTCAGTACAAGGTCTCACAACAGGATTAGTAATAATCCTCCTGTTTCAGACGCCCCAACACTGGGATTAAAGGTGTGTGCCACCATGTCTGGTTTTGGTGGCTGGCACAGGATGCCTGAGGTTCCAAAACTAGCATGGCATGCAGTACTGGGAATCAAACCTGGGTCTTTATGCTTGTCAGGTACATGCTTAGCCAAGCTGTCTCCCCAGCCCCACACCCATACCCTTTTAAAGTTCACAACTTGCCACTGGTTGCCAGGGATGCTGGAAGTAGAACTAAGATTTAATATTTGCCCTGATGGATTCTGGTATTACTTTGTTCACATTCCTTGCTTTACCTCATGGTAATTTTAAAAATAATTTTTTTCATTAAATTTTATAATTGTCTTTCTCTACATTCGTACAAGGCTTTGTAGCCAAGAGTTTGCCTTAAATCTCAGACTTAAGACTCTTTAGCAATGCTAAAACTATTAAAGCTTTGTCAAATTTTTTTTTTATGTATTTGGTGCAAAGTCTACAGGGTGTTAAGGGTCTCACTACATAGATTGGACTTCTAGTGCTCCTCCTGTTTTCAGCCTCCTAAGCCCTGGGATTACAGGCAATGTACCACCACGCCCAGTCTCAATTGATGTCTCAGTGCACCCCGAGGGTGGGGCCAGCAGGGCATGCTGGATATCAAACCCTGGCCGCTGTGCTCGACCTAAACAAGCATTTCAGTTTGCTGAGCTATCTGGCCAGCCCTTAAAAACTCTTAAGACTGAATGCTTTTTACATAAAGAGATATGCATGAAGGCTAGGGAGACAGCTCAGTGATCTAAGCGCCTGGCTGGCAAATGCAAGGACCCAGGCCTGATCCCCTGTATCACATGCTATACTGGCCCCACTGCAGGGCTGGTGGAATGGATCACTGAAACCAGGCATAGTGGGGCATGTCTGTAATCTCAGTGTGGAGGCAGCTGAAACTGAAGGATCTCTAGGAGTCCGAGCTATGTAATGAGGCCCTGTATCAAACACATAAATTAAAAAAAAAAAAAAAAAAAAAAAAAAAAAAAGATATGCATGAGTCTTGGGGATCCAGAGACAGAATGTTATGGTTTGTATCGAAGTATCCCCCCAAAATCTCATGTAGTCATAGGTGGGGCTTTTTGAGAATGCTGGGTCTAGAAGTGTGATGCTGGGATCAATTTATGGTACAATGCTCAAGGGCACTAGGATTAAGGGTGTGAATGCTATTTGCCATAAGTAGCCTAGATAAGAGATGAAAATAAAAAGAGCTGTGGCCAACTCTTGTTTTTGCTTTTACTTGTCACGATCCTTTATGATGCCCCTCTGCCAAGCCACACCTGTCTTAGAACCAGCCAATAAGAGACCAGAAACTCTACAAACTGAGCTAAATAAACTTTTCCTCTAACTTTGTATTGGGTATTTTGTCTCTGCAATGAAAAAGACAACACTTCAAAAGTTAAATTTTATAATCATCTTTTAAAACATGTTAAGTCCAATAGCTAAGCTGTGAATATACAAGAAAATGTCTAGATGTCATATGAAAAAATCATCACATCATAACAGGAATAAAAGTTCAGAATTTGTCCCTCTTCCTATTTTCACCAAGACTCAAGTTAATTCTATACTTTAGAGAATTTCTAGGATAAATCAATTTCCTAGTTTGACAACCATAATGAAATATAAATTTAAAAGGGCTTACGTGTCCTCCCATGGATATTCCAGTCATTCCTAGAGGTCCATAACCTTCCCTCTCTAGCCAGTGCAAGAGAGCTGCAGATTCTAAAACAAGAGCTCCTCCCATCACAAAAAGATCAGACACATTCTTTAAGCTTGACCTCCTAGCCTCACAAAACAAAACAGAAAGTGAGCATTTCATGTATTTACATTTTAATATACGCAGATTTATATCAGGCAGCTTTCTTTTTCTTCTCTTTTTATGAATTTAGGACAGGGTCTACAGGATCTCACCATGCACATTGACTCCTAGTGATCCTCCTGCTTTTCAGCCTCCTAAGCACTGGGATAACAGGTATGTACCACCACACCTAGTCGCAATCACTGTCTCAGCACACCCCAGAGGTGGGGCCCCACACAGCATGCTGGGGATTGAACTTGGCTATTGTACTCTGTGGAAGCAGGCGCTTTAGTCTGCTGAGCTATCTGTTGGGCTCTCTCTCTCTTTTTTTTTTTTAAACAGGATCTCACTACATAGTTCAGCCAGGCCTTGAACTCATTATGTAGCCCAGGTTGGCCTCAACCTCACAGTGATTTCCCTGCATCAGCCTCTGGGATTACAGGCTTGCATCATTATGCCAAGTTATGTTTTCTTTTAAGCAAAGTAAACAATGGATTGTACAATACCAAAACGTTATGAAAACAGTTTGCAATGTATTAATTCATCGAATCTGTATGGTCAAGGTGTCTTGAAACTGTCTGATTGATATTTGTATTTTAATAAAATAAAAATAAATGAAAACAAACAAACAAACAAAAAACAAAGTAAACAATGGAATAAATTGATAGAGCACGGTTATTACTCTTCTATATATCATCTAAAACTTTTTTAAAAAGCATATAACTGCTCAATAGCATATAACATTTATTGAATTTCAATTAAAAATTAGATTCCATCTTAGTTTTTTTTTTTTTGTAGGGCCAGGTATTGAACTCAGGCCTTTGTGCTTACCAGGGAAGCGCTTTTTCTACTGAGCCCCCCATTTTAGTTTTTAAAAAGAGAATAAAATAGTAAAAATGAAAACATTAGAAACAATACAGAATTTCACTAAGAAAAATAATAGGAATTCAACAATGGTTGTTATAATGCTGTCTTCAAATTAGTTGTTCAGATTATCAGACAAAAGCCTGCAAAACTGGTTAAAAACAAAGTTATAAAATTAAAAAAAAATTAAGCATTAACACCTCCTTTCAATAGATCAGCAGAAATCTGCAGTACATTCCATCTTTAAAATGTTTAATATTTATGGGAAAATAATGTTCCCTTTTTGTTTTTTGAGATAAGGTTTCACTGTACATTCTAGCCCCGAATTCACTATGGAATCCAGGCTGGTCTTGAACTCAAGGCAGTCTTCCTTCCTCAGCCTCCTAAGTGCTGGGATGACAGGTGTGGGTCACCATACCAGATACTGGAAAAATAACTATTTCTGTACTGACAATTTTTGGCATTTTTAAGAAAAACAAATAGTTTTCTTCCACCTTAGAAAGACATTATTACAACAGAATATCAACAGAACTTTTTTGCTTGACACAAGGTCTCATTATGCAGTTCAGGCTGGCCTTGAATGCAGTGATCTTCCTGCCTTAATCTCCTGAATGCTGGGATTACAGCCATGTGCCACTACACCTGGTGAAACAACATTTTTTTTAAAAAAAGTAAAGGTAACGTAATACTTGAAATCCTAAATATATGCTTATTTTCTTTCACAAAATAGATAATTTATGAATGGAAATAGAAGTTTTATAAAAATATGTGTAAATATTAATCTAAACCATAATTGTTTTATTTTTTCATAATTTTGTTTTTAGAAACTGTTTATTGGTATATTTCTTTTCTCTTTCCTCCTGACACCCTTTCTTCTTTGAAGTACTAGGGATTAAACCCAGCAGCACTCTAGTAATGTGCGATATTCCTGGTCTTTCTTTTTAAAGTTAGGGTCTTGGGGCTGTAAGATGGCTCAGTGGAATAATCACTTCCCTGGCAAGCACAAGAGCCTGAGTTCAATCCCTGATTCTGCCAAAAAATTAAAAAAAAAAAAAAAAGTTAGGATCTGAGCAATGTAGGCTTGTCCTCAAACCTGTGATACTTCTCAGCTTAAGTAGGTGGGATTAGAGGCATATGCCACCATGCCCAGCAGTATATTTCCTTTAAGTAGCACTGAACCATATCTTTTTACATTCCAGAGCCATCCTTTAATAGTGATGTAAAATATTATTGGGTTTGTGTGTGTGTGTGTTTTTGAGATTGGGTCTTCATATGTAGTTTACTTCAGACTAGCTTTGAGTTTACTGTGTGGCCCAGGCTGGTCTTGAACTCAATGATCCTCCTGACTCAGCCTCCCAAGTGCTGGGATCACAAGTGTGTGCCACCATGTTTGGCTCTTTATTTCTGAGTCAGGGTCTCACTCTATAATTCAGGCTGGCTTTGAACTCTTACTCTTATATAGCCCAGTCTAGCCTCAAATTCAGTCTTCCTGCCTCAGCCTCCCAAGTGCTGGGGTAATTTTTGAATTGTGTGGAAGTCTTTCATTCTAGTCCAACCCAGTTTGTTCTCTTCCATAGAAGATACTGATGTAAGGCAGTACAGAGTTACCTGTATTGATAAAACCAGATCCAACTGTTCAAAGTTGTTTTTATTTTTATTATTTATCCTCATGGGTTTTCTTTTTGTTTATCTGTTTGGAAGGAAAGGGCCTCACTCTGTAGCTGAGTTCAACTGCCTGCGTAAACAAAGCAGACAGGCTCAGAATTCTGTGGTTCGATCCCCAGATCCTCATACCTTACCAGATCTGCCCTTAAGACATCCTCAGCAGGCAAAAATAAAATAAAATAAAATCCTTTTGAAAATGTCTCATAGCTATTTGTTTCTCAATAAAATTAATTTTTAAAAAAAGTGAATATTGAAGAAACAAAAAAACTGGAAGAGCTAATCAAAGTGTTCAAAACATGAATGACAGATTTATCATGAATATAAAAGTCACAAAAAGGTGTCAGAAAGAGATACTGGAGGGCTGGGGAGATAGGCCATGTAAATGCCTGCCTGGCAAGCGCCAACGACCTGGGTTCAGTCCTTGGTACTGCATGCCATGATGGCCCCAGAATCTGGACACACTGAGCTGGCCACTGAAATTGGGTGTGGTTGTATATGCCTATAATTCCAGTGCTAAGGAGGCTGAGACAGGAAGATCACTATGAGTCCAAGCTATGTAGCAAGACCCTGTACCAAATAAATAAAATATTTAAAAAAAATTTTTAATAAGAGAAACTTGAAATAAGAAATTACACAGGATTCACACAGTATAGAAATAAGTGCTGTGAAAACAGCATTTCTGAGGTCAAAAACAAAATGGTAAATTTTGATACATTACTCAGAGAAACCTTCAAAATGGTAAAAAAGAAAATCATAAAAATGCTAATAGATGACTCAGAATACCAACCTAAGGATAACTGAGTTAGAAATTCCAGAACACATGAAATATGAAAATCTTTTTGACAGAAACCATAATAAAATTTTTTCCAAGTATGAGGAAAACTTCGAACGTACACATTTGGAGAGTTTACAGAACACCTAATAACAGCAATGAACAAAAAAGATTTCTAAAGCACATCTTAGTTAAAATCTGAAATCTTCAATGAAAATATTTTTCTGTTTTTTTTTCAGACAAAGTCTCACTATGTAATTCAAGCTCGCCTTGAATTTGTAGTGATCCTGCTGCTTCAGCCTCCCGGATTTACACATGTGTACTACAATGCCTGCTGGAAGACCTATCTTTTTTTTTATTGGTACATTTTATTCATTTTTATTTATTTATTGGCACTGGAAGTTGAACCCAGGACCTGTGCTTTTCAGGCAGGCACTGTGTTGCTAAGCTGTATCCCTAGCCCTTAGTGGTACATGTTAGATGTACATACTGGTAACATACATCATGGTGAATCTGTACGTATACCTAATATATTGCTTTTTTTTTTTCCATTCCTATCCCTTCTCTTCAACTTAGCTCTGTTTCCAGTTTTTGCCTTCTATTCTTTTTTCCTTACCCTTTCTCTTCCTATCCTCTTCCAACCTCCTTTGTTTCCCCTTCTCAATTAATTTCTCAATATCTATTATATACTTTGGTCCTTATTTACATTTTCAGTTTCTCACACCAGAGAAACAATGAAATATTAAAATACGCACATCCAAATTGTTTCACTAAAGAGTATGATCTCAAGATGAATCTATTTAGCTAGAAATACCTCGTTTATCCTTCTTTATGGCAGAAGTAGTACTCTCGTTAGATAAAACAATGTACATCTTTATAAATTCATCAGTTGATGGGCATCTGGGCTGTTTCCATGGGTGTGTACATATCATTGTGTTATGTTGCTTTTACTTCTTTTGGAAAGACACAAAAAAGGAGAACAGATATCAATGGGAGCTCTAGTCCTAGGTTTTTGAGGAATCTCCACACTGATTTCCACAGAGCCTGCCTATGTGTACTCTCCCAACAGTGGAGAAGGGTTCCTTT
Organism: Ctenomys sociabilis; assembly: GCA_004027165.1. Classification (NCBI taxonomy): domain Eukaryota; kingdom Metazoa; phylum Chordata; class Mammalia; order Rodentia; family Ctenomyidae; genus Ctenomys; species Ctenomys sociabilis. The sequence continues at coordinate 27,587 of PVKA01006452.1, forward strand.
CCCCTATAGCCCCATCAGTATTTGTTGATTTTTTTTTGTGTGGCCAGCTCAGGATGCTGGCATGGTATGTGGTGCTGGGGATTGCCAAGGTGCCTGAGTTTGCCTGAGCTTACCTAAGCAGGTACTTTAGTCTCCTGAGCTATCTCACTAGCCTGTTGTTGATTTCTTGGTAAGAGTCATTCTTTTTTGGAGATGGAATCTCAGCATTATTCTACTTTGTATCTCTCCAATAACCAGTGATGTTGAACATGTTGAGACCATACTCTTAAGTGAAACAATTTGGATGTGCATATTTATTTTCCATTTCTACTTCCTCTGAAGTGTATATTCATTTCAAATGAATATACTGGGTCTTTAAGTTTGGGATGTCTGATTTTTGAGTTCTTTATATATTTTAAACAGCAGTTTTTTGTTTGAGGAACAGCCAGCAAAATTTTTTTCCCACCTTGAACACTGTCTCTTCATTCTGTTGATATCTTTTGATGTAGAAAAAGCTTTTTAATAAGATAGGATCTGCCAGGCGTGGTGGCGCATGCTTGTAATCCCAGCGTTCGGGAGGCTGAGACAGGAGGATTGAGGCTGAGACAGGATTGCTGTGAGTTCAAGGCTAGCCTGAGTTACAAAGTGAGCTTAAGGCCAACCTGAACTGCATAGTGAGACCCTGTCTCAAAAAGACAAAAAAAAAAAGGATGAGATCCTAGTTATTGATTCTTTGTGATATTTCCATGTGATCAGGGTTTTATTCATTAATTTTTTTTGCTTATATAAATGTACTCTAAAGTTCTACTTATTTTATCTTCTAGTAGATTTAATGTTTCTATTGTAATATTCAGAGTTTTGATCCACTTCAAATTTTGTTTAGTGCATAATGAAAGATATAGCTCTAGTTTTAATCTCTGGCATGTGGAAAGCCAGTTTTTCCAACACTTTTGTTAATGATGCTATTTTTCTTCTAGTGAAGGTGTTAGGCAATAGACCAGACTAGAGTACACAGTGAGACCCTGTCTCAAAAACTTAAAGCTAAGTGTATATAGATGAGTAAACAAACATATAAATAAATAAATCAACCAGCTAAAGAAAATACAATATAGTACATTATGGAGATATAAAGTAATTGCCAAAGTTCATAACTTAAAAAGACTGGAAGAGCTGGCAGTATGGCTCAGCGGACTAAGTGCTTAGGTAAGTGCTTGGGCCAGGGTTCAATCCCTGATTCTGCATGCTGTGCCGGCCCCGCCTTCAGGTGCGCCGAGCCAGAGATGGATTCCGGGCACGGTGGCACGCACCTGTAATCCCAGCACTAGGGAGGCAGAAATCAGGAGGATCACTATGAGTGTGGGCTGCATAGTGAGACCCTGCACACACACACACACACACACACACACACACACACACACACACACACACACAAAAAGCCTAAAAAGGCTGGAAAGAATGTTTAACCTTTAGATTTTTGTATACAATCTATGCTTTGCAAGAATAAGAATGTTTAGTTGCATAGTGTAAATATATTATAAAAGGGAAAAATTCTATCATTTTTTCAAATAGTTTTATAAAATATAAAAATTACTTATTGTAGCTCATCAGATTTAAAATGCAAAAATCTTAAGAATTAAAGCCAATATTCCTATTCTTTTATAACACTCCCATAATACATGGACATTAAACTTAGAAATAGCTTACTGAAGGCTACCAAAAATTTTAATATTGTGAAAATTTGATTTAAAAAAATGTAAAGTGGAAGGTGATAAATACTTACAGTTGGTCCTTGGGCTTCCTGCAGCCATTTAAGAATATGGGTCAAAGAGATAGTTTTAAAATGTTAAATAAACTTTTGTGGCAAGACATATTAACTTAGAATAGTTTAATTTGAATACAAGTTAATAACTAGGACATAACTAGTACCTAGCTACTTCCACAGGACATGAAGAAGTTTGCAGGTTTGTGTTACTTCTTTTACAGGAGTAGAGATCAAATACAGGTTCTTGTGGTAGCTAAGTGCTCTACCAGGGAGTTATAGTCCCACTACTTTTTAGTTTTATATATGGCCTTGTTAAGTCACCACCGTGCACTTCTTTTGTCTCAGCTTCCTTAGTATCTCAAAGTATAGGTAAGTGCTATCATGTCCAACTATGTTCCATTTCATTATTTTTTCTTTTAAATTGCATAATTTTTGAGATAGAATCACACTACATAATCCATTAACTTAAAGTGTATAATTTGCTTTCAGTATACTCAGGTTTGTAAAACTGTCACCTTAAATTTAAAATGAAGCTTATTGATAGCTTATGTAGTTGAATACTTGTTATAAAGTAATATAGAAAATATAAAAAAGCATTTATAAGAAAATCTATAACCAAGATACATTTTGTGTATTTCCTTCTAGTGTCTTCCTCATGACCACTACATGACAAACCAACTACTTGGTTTGAAGTCTAGGTTTTTTTGCATGTCTATATTATACCACATGATTTTTCTTTTGCTGCTGGGAGTGAATCTAGAGCTTGTGCATGCTAAGCACACATTTTGTCTCTGAGACCATATGGTCTTATATTCTATTTTGTATCTTAACTACTTTTCATACAAATTAGTATCACTTAAAATATTAAATGCTTATTATTTAAGTACTGTTATGTAGCACTTAAGCATTCAATACTCTGAATAAAAGATTATTCCCACTAATAAATGAGAAAACTGAGGTACAAAAGGGAAAATAGGTTCAAAGTCACAATGCTAGTAAATGTACAGCCATAAATACAAGCAACTGTAAAATTCTAGAATAAAGAACAAGTTTACTCAGTCATTTCTTTTTCTTTATTTTTTCTTTTTTTTGGTGGAACTGGGGATTGAACTCAGGTCCTTGAGCCTGCCAGGCAAGCACTATCTCTCTAGCCCCTCAGTCATTTCTCTAATGCTCACATTTATTCTTAATAGCTTAAAATTATAAACAAAGCTGTATAAGTCTTTTTATGTTTTTAGTTTAGTAATTTATTTCTAGAATACATCTCCCAGAATCAAAGTTACTGTGCCAAGTAATGTAAGATTTAAAAATTTTTTTTCTTTATGAGGTGATACTAGACAACTGGTCTACCACTGATCAACACCTCCAGTCAAGATGGAAGATGTCCTAAAGCTCTTGAACATAGAGGAAAAATATTTTGTAAAGGGTTGAACTGATTGTCAGTCATTAGTGTTAAATGTGCCCAACATACAGTAATTTCTCCAGTATGGCTTTTTATTTTCAAACATTATTGATAATTATTGTTTTCACTTTATATTCCTCTTATTATCAGTAATGTTGAACATTTCTTTAATCTGTGTATAAGTTTCATTTCTTCTGTGAAATTTGTCATTTTTTTTTTTTATTAATTTATCTAGTACAGGGTCTACAGGGTTTCACTATACAGATCAGACTTGTAGTGATCCTTCTTGTTCTTCAGAACAACTCCTAAGTGCTGGGATTACAGGTGCACGCCCCCACGCCCAGTCTCAGTTGATGTCTCAGCGCATCCTAGGGGTGGGCTGGCACAGCAGCCCAAGGATTGACTCCTAAGTTTGTCATCTTGAAAGTTAGGTTAAGAACTATTCTAAGCCTCAACTGATACCGTAAATTCATTTCAAACATGAAAGTTTAATAGTAAGCATTTAATTTATTAAAAAGCATAAGCATACCTATCTCAAGAAATACAAATATAATTTATCATTATACAGCAGAAGGATAATCCTTACATTAGTTTTTTAAAAGGCACAAAACAATCTTATACTCTTTCATTCTGATTTTCTGAAATGCTAACTTAACTAGTTTTGAAAAGCTGGATCTAGGATTTTTTGATTACTAAAATATAAAAATAAGTAAAAAAAGTATGTCATAGGTATTACAAAAGGATATAATAAGGGTTTTCTAACAACAGTGAAGCCATTCGGGCTTCTTTAATCATAGGACGGGCCATTAGTGTCCGTCGCCTCCAGTAATGCTAGGAAGAGAAAAGACAACAAACTTAACAAGCACTGTAAATACATCTGCGAAGCCAAATATGTTAAAAAGTTACTGGGAAGTACAGTGTTTAATAAAGTCTTACATGATCTCCTGTTCCAGCAAGATGAATGCACACAGGTCTATATTTGCTGTTCCACTCTTTAGGCACAATAAATTGGAACCTGTTTTTTTTTTTTTTTTTTTTAAAAAAAAAAAAAAAGCCTTTTTAAAAGCCTTTTAATACAACCTTTAAGTTCTTAAACATTTGTTATTATCTGGATGAAAATAGCAATTAGGGCCAGGTGTGGTGGCACACAGCTGTAATAGATACCTCAGCAGCATAAGCACCTGCCTGGCAAATGCAAGGTTCTGAGTTGGATCCCCAGTATCACCAAAAATACTAATAATAAATAAATAAACAAACAAACAAAACAAAAAAGTCCCCACAAAGTTGTAGCTCTTTCCCCTACATGATACTGTTTATATTTTACTGTGAAGGTATTAAAATAAATTTAAAATACTTTAGAAATAATGAAAGCTAGGTGTGGTGGCACACACCTGTAATCCTAGCACTCAGGAAGCTGAGGCAGGAGGATCATTTTGAGACCAGCCTGGACTACAAAGTGAGCTCAAAGCCAGCCTGAACTGCATAGTGAGACCCTGTCTCAAAAAACAAAACAAAACAAAAAATAGAAAGAAATAATGAAATAATAACTGACTACAAAAATTGCTTTTCTGTCAGTTCACTAAATAGGTTCACTATATAATTAGCGATTCTTTTTTTAATGTATTCAGTACAGGGTCTCACTATCTAGCTTGGACTCATAGTGATCCTCCTGGTTTCAGCCTCCACAGTGTTGGGATTATAGCAGTGCGCTACCATGCCTGTACTCGGATGTTGGCTTAGCACACCCAGGGTGGAGCCAGGACAGCAGGCAGTACTCATGATTGAACCCTGATTCCTGCACTTGCCTAAGCAGGTGCTTAGTCTGCTAAGCTATCTCACCAGCCCTTAAGTAATGAATTTTTTGGAACTGGAATTTGTTTGGGATTCTAGTATAGTCACATAAAATTAAGGTAGGTTTCTATTTCCATTGCCGAATATAAGCTTCTTCACTGAAGGATTTTCACATATGCACATAAAAGCATCACTGCTATTGCAAACAAAAATATTATATGAGAAACTACTTCCCAGAAGCAGCCAATGGAGAGGAAAATAGTAAATCATCTTCTTTTTTTAAAGTAAATGTAATTAGGTAAAGCATAAAATAGGAAATCATGGAAAGATGTAGCTTCAACACTGATTTAGAATTTAAAACAATTTTAAAAAACTATTAACAAAGTTGCGGTAAAACTGACCTTCGTACTCTGTGACAAATGTTCCAACAAAGCAAATAATTTTTTCCTTGATTCTGGATACAGACCCATAAGGTCAACATTGGATCTAACCTTTGATTTGGATCTCAACCAACTTGATTTGTGACCAGAATTGTGGAAAGAATCAAGTTCAATATAGGTGGCGCACACCTGTATTTTCAGCACTTAGAAGGCTGAGGTGGGAGGATTGTTGATTCTGAAACCAGTCTGTTCTACAAAATGAACTCCAGGCCAGCCTGAACTGCATAGTGAGACTCAGTCTCCTCCCTATGATGAATGTTATATGTATATCTAAAATATAGCAATAAAATTAAAGTATTTAAAAATTAGACAAAAAATTAATTAAGGCAAAAAGCTAAGGAGAATTGCTGTTTGTGACAAATTTTTATTAAAAAAAACAAAACAAAACTCTAGGATATTTCTGGAATGCTCATTTATATCCACAAACTACCCTGGAGAAGTTTACTTACTGTGTAGTTTATCTAGTGTAGGTTACTACATAATCTTTAGTCAATTAAAAATATCTTTCTTGCTATTATAGGAGATATATCAACAGTGTAGAAATTTAAGATAGAAGCCAAAAATCTCTTCACTTGGAGATCATCAGAGTTGGTACAGTAATGTGTATCTTCTGGAAATTTCTGTTTGATGATGTTTGTACAAATGCTTGTGCATTCATAAAAATAGAACTAAACAATCATGTGTATTATTTGCTGTATTTTTATTGTTATAATTTGTATAGAGACAGTCCTGTAAGGCCTTAGGTGCTCCTAGGTGGGGTTTTTGGGAGCTGGCTGAATGTAAGATGTGTGACACTAGGTAATTAATCTCTTGTCGCTGAACATTTAAGGTACTACTTTTATTTCTGAAATATAAACAGTGCTTCAATGAAATTCTTCATACACAAACTACTCTGTACACTTTTTTTTTCCCCAGAACTGGGGATTGAACTCAGGCCCTTGTGCTTGCCAGGCAAGTGCTTATTCTGAGCTATCTCTGCAGCCCTTCTATTTCTTTTTAGATAGAATCTTACAATTTAGTTGAGGCAGGCCTTAAACTCACATGTGGAGTCCAGACTGGCCTCAAATTCACTTTATAATCCAGACTGGCCTTGAAATCATGGGAATCCTTCTGCCTCAGCTTCCTGAATGCTGGGATTACACGCATGCACCACTATGGCCAGATCATTACAGGGTGTTTTCTCTTGTTTTTTGAGACCGGTTGCCACTATACAGTTCTGTCTAGTCTTGAACTAGCTATGTAGCCCAGGCTGGCCTCAAACTCATGGTAATCATCCTGCTTTCACCTCCTGAGTGTTGAGACTATAGTCATGCACCTCCATGCCCATCTTTACTGTGTACTTTTACAAGAATTAAAATAGCTTCTAACTTAGTCTTTTCAATACTTTAGATCTGCTTTTGTGGGGATGTAGCTAAGCAGCACAGTACCTGCTTATAAGCACAAGTCCTGAATTCAATTCCTGGTATAACAAGAACACAACAAAAGTTCGATCTACCCTGTTACTAAGTGATTTGAAATAACATGGTTTATGATTTTACTGAACACAATTAATTTAATAATTTCACTTTTTCAAAACTTCTTACCTTGCAATAACAGATTCAATTGGCATGATATCAGGTACATAATGGGCCATTGGGGAAACAAAATGTCCATCTAGGATCTTACAGTCTGACTGCTCTTCAATCTAAAAGGAGAAACAAAGATGCAAGTAGACTATATATTGGTCTATATCAATGTTTATATAATAAAAAGAGTCTACTGAATTAACACCTTTCTCTAGTCCTTAATATATTTCCTTTTGGCTCTGTTCTGTTTTTCTTTTTTTGGCAAAACCATTGATTGAACTCAGGCCCTTGTGCTTGCCAGGGAAGCACTTATTCCACTGAGCCATCTCCCCAGCCCCTTCTATTCTGTTTTTCAAAGGACATTGTTCTTACACATTTACTTGTCTTTTTTTTTTTTTGTATTTTAGTAAGGGTCTATAGGATCTCTCTACAAAGATCGACTCATAGTGATCAGCCTGTTTACAGTCTCCCAAGCGCTGGGATTACAGGCGCAGGTCACCATGCCCAATCTCAATCACTGTCTCAGATGCCCCAGGGATAGGGCCAGCATGGCATAGTGGGGATCTAACCCCAGGCCGCTGAGTCTGCCTAAGCAGGTACTGTAATCCACTCAGCTATTTGGCCAGCCCTACCTTTTCTTTCTTTCTTTTTTTTTTTTTTTGTCTTTTTTGAGACAGGGTCTCACTTATGTAGTTCAGGCTGGCCTTAAGCTCACTTTGTAGCTCAGGCTGGTCTCGAACTCACAACAATCCTCCTGCCTCAGCCTCCCGAGTGCTGGGATTACAGGCATGAGCCACCACGCCTGGCTTAGCCCTACCTTTTCTTATTTTTTATTTTTTTTATATTTTTGAGACAGATTCACAATGCAATTCAAGCTATCCTTGGAACTTTGTAGCCCAGGCTACCCTTTAACTCAGAGGGCTTCTCCTGTCTTAGCCTCCTGAGTGCTGCAATTATAGGTGTGTACCACCATGCCTAGCTACTTCTTTCTATATGCTTTACTATATATATATATATATATATATATATATATATATATATACACACATATATATGTATATACGTACATATACATGCATATATACATACATACATATGTATATACATATATATACATATATATACACATACATACATACATATATCCTCATTGGGAAAATAAACAGTAAATGCCATTCATATACTGACATAAAATAAAATACATATTAAAAAGATTCAACAGCACTCAACAGTGTAATCATAAGAAGAATTAAAAATTACAAAAATTTTCCACAATCAATTAAGAGTTGACAGTGGTTTGGTAATTATGACCAATTGATGAAGAGTCAAAGGTCAATATGTTAAATCAGAAAAAAAAAAAAGAAATTATCTAACATCAGATGCCTAAACATATTCCTCTCTCAAATACAGTAGCAATTTTTTAAATCAAGCCAACAGTAAAAAATGAAGTCAAATAGTAGAAAAATAGCATATATTTTTAATAACACAATAGTTTCTGGTTTTGTGTCTATAAAATTAACTTCAACAACTCTCTGTTTTGGTGGTGGGGGTTGAATCTCAAGCTTCATGCTAGCCAAACACTTTACTACTAAGCTATATTCAGCTCGCCCCTTCCTTCCTTCCTTCCTTCCTTCCTTCCTTCCTTCCTTCCTTCCTTCCTTCCTTCCTTCCTTCCGGTCTTTCTGAGATAGGATCTCACACTATGCAGTTCAGGCTGGCCTTGAGCTCACGTTGTAGCCTAGGCTGGTCTCAAACTTGCAAAGATCCTCCTACTCAGCCTCTGGAGTGCTGGGATTACAGGCCTGGATACATCCAGAATTTTTAAAAACACAAGTTTTAGCTAGTTGTGCAAATGTTATTTATTTTAAAATACATATGCAAATGACTTAAAATACTAGTGTATCATGAATTGAATTTCCATAAATTTCTTCAAGTCATTTTCAACACTTTCCTAAATTGAATACTTTAATTGGCATTGTACTGCATTTGAGAAAATGCTTAAGAAAACTTAAAACTGGTATTATATATTTTTTTAATCTAAAAAGTCTTTCCAATTTAGGTCTTTTTATGCATTACTATATGGTCTTCTCTCTATATATTTTAGAATAAATTATTTCATAAAAGAGGCACCACAAAATGATTACTAATTATTTAACAAGGCAGAACAAACTAATATGAAAGGCAATATAATACAACAAAAGTGTTAGCATGTCTGGTAAAAAAAAAGACATTTTGGAACCACATATTGTATACATAATATTTAGCCACTAACTTAACAACAAAAAGGTAAGTAACCCCGTGCAAAAATGTGTAAAGATTTGAAGACTGCTTCTCTAAAGAAGACATACAGAGCAGTGAGTAGGCGGTTTCTGGTTCCATCGCCCTCTCTCTTTAACGCAGTGGTCGAGTGGCAAATGCAGAGATGCAGATCTTTGTGAAGACCCTGACTGTCAAGGCCATCACCCTCAAAGTTGAGCCCAGTGACACCATCGAGAATGTCAAAGCCAAAATCCAGGACAAGGAGGACATTCCACCAGACCAGCAGTATCTGGTAATTGCCTGCAAACAACTGGAGAACAGTTGGACTCTGACTACAGCATCCAAAAGAGAGTCCACCCTGCACCTGGTGCTTCACCTGTGAGGTGGGATCATCCAGCTGTCCCTGCACCAGCTTGTCCAGAAGTACAACTGCGACAAGGTGATCTACCGCAAGTGCTATGGCTGCCTGCATCCCCGTGTTGTCAACTGCCACAAGAAGTGCGGCCCCACCAACAACTTGCACCCCAAGAAGAAGGTCAAGTAAAGCTCAGCCAGCCACTCGTCCTGAAGGGCACCACCTGCCCAATGCCTGCAGCCTCAGAGCCTAAATAAAGTTTCCCTCCCTTGACTAAGGGCAGAAAAAAAGATGTTCAACGTCATAGTTATGAAAATTCAAGTCAAAAACCACAAAGAAATACATTGCAAAACTGACACTTTTACTGATACACTGCTGGAGAGAATGTAAAATGGAATAAGTAGTCTTTTGGAAAACAGCTTCATTTTATCTTCAAAAGTAAATATAGGACTGGGGAGATAGCTCAGTGGTCTAAGGGCCTGCCTGGCAAGTGCAAGGACCCAACTTGATCCCCAGTACTACATGCCATGCCAGCCCTGTCCTGTGCCCACTGAGCCAGCCACCCTAAACCAGGCATGGTGGCACATACTTGTAATCCCAGTGCTAGACAGACTGAGACAAGAGGGTCACTACTAGTCCAGTCCAAGCTGTGTAGTGAGAGCCTGTACCAGATAAAAGATAAAAAAAAAAAAATCTTAAAAGAAAAAAAAAAGTAAATACAAGCCAGGTACTGTGGCCAGTGACCAAGAATTGAAGTACTCTGGGACACTTAGGCAAGAGGATAATAAGTTCAAGTCCAGCTAGGGTATCTTAACTCAATGAGAGCATGTCTTGAAACAAAACATGGAAAAGGACAAGGTATATTACTCAGTATGAAGGTCCTGAGTTCAATTCCAAGTACTTGGAGGAAAAAGTTAAATATACTACAGCAACATTTAAAATAGCAGTTGTTTATCTATATACTGATCATGAAATAACTGAGAATAAAAATCAAGAAAACAGCTATATTCACAATAGAAATAAAATCTATTCCTACAGATCAACTAACCAGGGTGATAGAAGATCTCTACAATAAAATTATGAACACAGTTCATAATTTGAATAAACAAACTGAAGACAGTAGAAGATGAAAGCACTTCTCATTTTCTAAAAGTCAGTATAATCAACACTGTTAAAATGGTCATATTACCAAAAGTAATCAACAGTCAATGCAATCCCCATCAAAATTCCAATGGCATTCCTCACCAAACTAGGAAAAATATCCTAAAATTCACATGGAAACACAAATAATCCAGCATAGTCAAAGCAATCCTAAGCAAAGTTAGCAAAGCAGAAGCATACTTATATTTGACTTCAAATTTTACTGCAAAGCCACAGGTAACAACAATAGTACAGGACTGCGTAATAGACACAGACCAATGGAACACAATAGAAGGCACAGAAACAAAGCCATGTAACTGCAGCCCTCTGATTTTTGACAAAGGCACCAAAAATATACCTTGAGAAAAGACAGACTCTTTAAAAAATGATGCTGGGAAAATGAAATCCACTTATAGAAACTAGATCCATTTCTCTCATCCTTTGTAAAATCAATTCAAAAGGCATCAAAGACCTATGACCTGAGATGGGACTCACTTTGCAAGAATGAATATTAACAGACTAAAGCCTGTGGACACATGGTGACTACTGGCAAGCCCAAAGGCCTGGAGAGTAGTAGACAGGAAGGACTGCATTAGCTGGCTATCAGTGTTGAGGCTCAGTTTTTCCATGGCACAGAGTGACTGGCCAGCAGTCTTTCTGGAGAGGGCTGGCTGACATCAGAACTCAAACCTGCTGCTGGCTCCATGTGGCAGCTCCAAGCCCGACTCAGGCCCACAGAAGGTATGCTGACAGCTGCAGGTAGAATGAATTATGGTCTCAACCAGAAGGTTCAGGCTTGCTGAGATTATTCACACCACCACCAAAAACCTGTTGTCTTGCTGGGATAAATCAACCCAGATCTGGACTCTCCACACACTGTCTACCAGTGACAGCAGAGACAAACTAAAAAGTGTACTATTTTTACTTCTCTCATATTTGTTTTGTTTTTGCGGAACCAGGGATTGAACTCAGGCTGTTGCACTTGCCAGGGAAGTGCTTATTCCACTTAGCCATCTCCCTGGCCTACTTCTCTCATATTTGTTGTGGTTTTTCTTTTTCTTTTTTTTTTTTTTTAAGGTGGAACCAGGGATTATACTCAGGCCCTTCCACCTGCCAGAGAAGTACTTATTCCACTGAGCCATCTCCCTAGCCCTGTTGTGGTTCTGTCTTTGACAAATTAATGGTTACCTCAGTTTGTCATTTTCTAGGATGTGTATACTATTGTTGTTGCTCATGGTACCACTTTAGCCAGAGTGACACAGCTATTATTTTTAGGGAGAATCTCACCATGCAGTTCAGGCTGGGCTTGAGCTCACCTTGTAGCCCAGGCTGGTCTTGAACTTACAGCAATCCTCCTGCCTCAGTCTCCTGAGTGCTATCATAAGCATATACTATATCCAGTGTGACATAATTGTTCTAACAAGTTGTTCTTTCTGGTTTTCCAAGGCTAAGTAAGACTAACAGTTATAGAAAATACTGTGGCACACTGCAAAAGAACCAGGGGCTGGGCCAAACAGCAGCAGCTTCTCATTCCCAACAAATTGGAGAGATAGGATGTACCAACAGACTCAAAATCCAAAAACCAGAACACACAGAAGATACCTCTGAGAAGGAGTCATTTTATAAGGGTTCTAGAAGCTAGCAATGAAGCAACTCACCATAGGCAATCACCCCAAGAAGGAAAAAGAAATCAGACAAGAAAAAGAAATCAGCAGATATTTAAATAAGACATAACCTTCAGGGGCCAGGGAGATGGCTCAGTGGCATAAGTGCTTTCCTGGCAACCTCAAGGGCCTGAATTCAATCCCCGGTTCCACCCAAAAAAAAAAAAAAAAAAAAAAAAAAATGTCACCTGCATTTCTTAAAAAAAGGACATAACCTTAGTGTAGTGGTTGATTGACTCAACTTGAGAAACAAAGAGCTTAACTAAACTGGCTCAGTGATTCCAACCCCCGGTGTGGAGGCCACACTCCAGAGTGACTTATTACTTCAAGGTGAATGAAGGATGGAAGGTCTCATTCTTCCTTAGAGAAGCTCCAGTCTTCACCATCATCTTGGATGTCATCTCCTGGCTCTAGTGCAGACTCTTGGCTTCTGCCTTGGATCCTTCAGATTTCTGGTGTAGACTCACTAGCCTTCCACCATAGGTCCACTGGCATCCTGACTTGGATAGAACACTGCAGTGGGCTTGAGACCTTGAACTGAATCCTTTAGTGTGCAGACGCCCTGTGTACACTTCCTCATCTGACCTTGTGGCTGATTACTGTAAGTCGATCTTGGAGTTTCTTATACATTTGTATATCTTGTGTTGTATCTGTACCTCTAGTAAAACCCTAATACACTCATATCCAGTTCACCAAAGGCAAAACCAGGGGATAATGAGGTGAGACAATCCAAAAGCCATCCAACTGGCTTTTCTGAAGTGGTAATAACAAAGCAATTGAACGAAGCTCTAGAAAAAAATCAAATAAAAAAGTTTCTCAGACAATTGCAGAGATGGGTGTCCACAATGAAAACCATGCTTCGTGACTCTAGAGCAGATACAGATACAAAAGTAGAGAAACTTAAGAAAATTATGGAAATCAGAATGCTCAACATAATAGATTCCATTTCAAGCAGATATCCAGGAAATAAAATTTCCATAGGAAGTATCCACAGAAAAATAAGTGAATTCAAGGACAGATATAAAGATTGGCCCATAGTTAAGGATTATGAAAAGATTTCTTAAAAATGGCAAGGGAAGCCGGGCGTGGTGGCGCATGCCTGTAATCCCAGCACTGGGGAGGCTGAGGCAGGAGGATTGTTGTGAGTTTGAGACCAGCCTGAGCTACAAAGTGAGCTTAAGGCCAGCCTGAACTGCATAGTGAGACCCTGTCTCAAAAAGACAAAAAAAAAAAAAAAAAAGGCAAGGGACCATGAGAAATCAATACAGCAGCTGCTAAATGAGGCAAAGAATAATTTAAGATAGACTGGAATCAATGAAAAAGGAGATAGCACAAATGATATTAAAAATACTTCACACTGAGTGTTCAGAGAGATAGTTCAGATAGAGCCAGTGAGACAGTTCAGAGAACAAAGCACCTGTTTTGGCAAGCTCAGGGACCAGGGATCTATCCCTGGTCCCACATGTCCCATCAGCCCCTGCACTGCCCCTGGGGAGCACTCAGCTATTGAGATGGATGACAGAGTCTGGGCATGGTGATACATGCCTCCAATCCCAGTGCTGGGGAGGATAAAAACAGGAGGATCACCTTGAGATCTGCTTAGTGAGACCCTGTAACAAACACACACACACACACACACACACAAAGTTCACAGACATTATCACAGAAAACTTCCTTGGTAGACAAAAAGAATCTAACATACAACTAAGTGAGGTATACAGAACTCCAATTAGCCATGATAAAAACAATCTATAGTCAGGCAAAACATAATCAAGATTACAGAAATTCAAGTATACAATCGTTTTTTATTTTTTTACTGTATTTTGTTCAGAGTCCCACTATGCAGCTCAAACTTGCAGTAATCCTACTGTTTTCAACCTCCTCAGTGCTGGGATTACAGGCATGCACCACCATGCCCAGTCTTGGTGGCAGGCTCAATGCATCCAGGGGCAGGGCTGGCAGAGCATGTGGTGCCAGGGATTGAACCCTGGCCCCTGTGCTTGCCTAAGCAGGTGCTTAGTCCACTGAGCCTTCTCACCAAGCATAGGAACTTAAGAGCTGTTAGGGAAAAGATACAAATCACCTATAAAGAAAGAACATCAGAATCACAGGAGACTTCCTGACACAAACTCTGAAAGTCAAGGAGAGCTTGGAGTGAAATATGTCAAGGCCTACAAGAAAATAACCTGCAACTCAAAATGATGTACCCTGAAAAACAATCTTTCAAAACTGATGGAAAAATATGACTTTTCCATGACAGAGAATACCTGAATAAGTTAATGAACACTAAACTGGCACACCATAATATTCTGAAGGATATTCTAGAAAAAGATAACAAGGATTACAACTCCATGAATCCCAACGGAATGAATCTACTAAGCAAGGCAAATAATTAAAGGGGGAGTAAAAGGGAAATAACAGGAAAATAATATGACAAGGGTAAGTCAATATAGAACAGTTATAGCCATTAATGTTAATATTCTCAATTCATCAATGAAAAGAATGAGTAACAAAATGGATTAGGAAGCAACATCCAGCAATATGCTGTACACAACAAACACATTTAATTTAAAAAGAAATTAACAGAAAGTTCAAGGATGGAAAACAATATTCCATGCAATAGGAACCCATAAAAAACCAGGGGTTGTGTAATGGTTGATTAACTGTCAAGTTGAGAAGTTCAGAAGCTTAACTAAATCAGCTCAGCAATTCCACACCTTGGGATATGGAGGAGCCACCGGAGAGTGGATTATCACTTAAAGAATATAAAAGGGAACTAAGGAAGGAAGGAATACTCTGTTTCTTCAGAAGAGTGCCAGTCTTCACTATCAGCTTGGGCTTTGTCTCCTGGCTTCTAGCCGAGACTCTTCGGCTTCCATCTAGGATCCTTCAGCCTTCTGGTAAAGACTCATCAGCATTCCATTGCAGACCCATTTGCCTTGTGATATACGAACTTGCACAGAACAGTACAGTGAGCTCCAGACCATAGGATGAATTCTTCTGCAGTGTGCAGACACCCTCTACACACTTCCTCATCAAACTCTGTGGATGACCATTGTAAACCAATCTTGTAATTTCTTTTCCTTCTTTTTTTTTTTTTTTTTTTTTTTTGTTGTACTGGGGATTGAACTCAGGACCCTGTGCTTGTAATTCCTTATACATATGTACATGTTGTGTTATATCTGTTCCTCTAGTAAAACCCTCACTGATACAAGTCTATTTGCAGACAAAGTAGATTTCAAGGCAAGATTGATTAAGAGAGACAAAGAAGCTCACTACATCTTTGTAAAGGGAACAATTCAAAGAAAGACTGCAATCATAAATATATGTGAACAGATACCAGTGCATGAGTTCAATCCCTAGTTTCACAAAAAAAAAAAGAAAAAAATACCAGTGCACTCACCTATATAAAAGAAATATTAACAGACATAAAACATCAAATAAGCACTAATACAATTGTAATGGGTACTTCAATACCCATTTCCACAAAGAGACACATAAACAAACAAACAAAAAAACAAATACTAGAACTGAAAGCAGCATTAACAAATGGACTTAGTAGATAGATATCACGGAATGTTCCACACACAGCACCACAATACACATTCCTCTCAGCTGCACATAAGACATTCTCTAAAACAGACCACATACTAGGTCATACATGCTTAAGTAAATGTAAAGGAACTGAAGTTATGCAGACCCTGGTGCAATGCAATTAGGAATCGATGGCAAAAGAAACTACGTATTTTATAAACATGTGGAAATTGCATAATACCTCCTTGAATAACCAATGAGTTATAGATGAAGTTAAAAAATTAGACAGCTTCTACAATTAAACAGTAATGTCAATAGGACTACTGGAACTTATGGGATGAAGTGAAAACTGTCTTATAAGGAAAATTTATTTTTGGTCTTTCTGAGATAGGGGTTTGCTATTGAGTTCAGGTTGGCTTTGAACACGCTTTGTAGCCCAGGCTGGTGTTGAACCCCTAGTAAGTCTCCTGTTTTAGCTTCCCACATGCTTGGATTACAGACATGCCCCACATTGTGATATGTGGCTCTCAGAGGGAGATTTATAGTGGTGAATATGTATATCAGAAAAAGAGTGAGCTCAAATAAACAACTTAAAGCTGAACCTCAAATTTCTACAAAAAGAGCAAATCAAGATCAAAGTTCAGGGTTGGTGAGATAGCTCAGTGGACTTAAGCACCTGCTTTGGCAAGCGCAGGGATGTAATTGATCTGCCAGTCCCTGTCTTGCCCCCAGGGCATGCTGAGCTGATGAAAGAGTCCAGTCATGGTGGTGCACACCTGGAATCCCAGTGCTGGGGAGGCTGAAAACAGGAGGATCATTGTGAGTCTGTACTGCATAGTGAAACCCTGTACCAAATACATAAAATGAAAAAAAAGAAATCAAAGTTCATTTGAGGAAGGCAAAAATTAAGGCAATGGAGACTCAGAAAATACAAAGCATTAACAAATCAAAGAGTTGGTTCTTTGAAAGATAAAATAAAATCAACAGACCCTTAGCCAACATTATCAAAAAGTGAAAAAAAAATTCAAATCCATGTGAAGGATCAAAACACAACAGTTTCTAAAGAAATCCAGAAGATCATGAATACCTACTTTAGAACCCGTATTTTAGTAAGATGGAAAAATGCAGAAGAAATGAACAGATCCCTAGATACATATGAATTGCCAAAGTTGAAGCAAAATGATAAAAAATGTAAATAAACCAATATGACTTGATTTGGTTGGTTAATGAAACTAAACATGTAATTAAAAACCTACCAGTAAATAGCTCAGGTCCTCATGGATTCAGTGCTGAATTCTACAAGAAATTTAGATACAAGACTTAATTCCACTACTTCTCAATGTTTAATGAAATTGAAAGGGAAGCAGTACTCCCAAGTTCATTTGTTTCTTTCCTTTCTTTTTTTTGTATTTAGTACAGGGCCTACAGGGTCTCACTACATAGACTGGACTTGTGGTGGTCTCCTATTTCCACCCTCCCAAGTGCTGGGATTATAGGCACATGCCACCATGCGCAATCTCAATTGCCCTGAGGGGAGGGTCAGCATGGCATGCTGGGGGGTTGAACCCTGGTGCTGCCCTTGGCCTAAGCAGGTGCTTTAGTCCTCTGAGCTATCTGGCCGGTCCTCCCAAGCTCATTTCTATAAGCAGGCATTACCCTGATACCAAAACATGAGAATGACCCAATTAAGAAAAAGAATTGTAAGCCAATCTACCTAAACAACATAAATGCAAAAATCCTTAGTAAGTATTGACAAACTGAATGTGGTAAATCATGAAGAAGATTATACAAGATGATCAAAACAGATTCATCTCAAGGATGTAGGGATGATTCAACATATACAAATCAATAAATGTGGTATTATATATCGTGTTAGCAGAGCCAAGGTTGAAAACCCCATGGTTATCTTGAGAGGCAGAAAAAGTATTTGAGAATGTTCAATACCATTCATAATAAAAATCCTACAGCAAACTGGAATAGATGGTCTTTATCTCAATCTGATAAAAGCCATCTAGGATACACCACCAGCCAACATCATACTAAATGGACAAAACCCAAAGCCTTCCCTCTAAAATGAGAAACAAGACACGGAGGTCTACTATCACTACGTTTATTCAATATAATTCTGGACATATTTGCCAGAGCAATTGGACAAGAGTAAGAAAAATAAGCATAGGAAAGGAAGAAATTAATTGTCATTATTTGTAAGTAATGTATTATACATAGAAGACCTCCAAAACTCCACCAAAATACTTCTAGATTACTCAAAAACCAATAGCATTCCTTATACAAACAACAAATGCACTGAGAGAGTAATTAGGAAAATAACACCATTCACAATAGCAATCACCCTCCAAATGAAATACCTGGGAATCAATCTAAGGAAGAAAATAAAAGACCTCTTTATTGAAAACCATACTTCTCTCAAAAAAAAAAAAAAAAAAAAAAAAAAAAAAAAAAAAAAAAAAAAAAAAAAAAAAAAAAAAAAAAAAAAAAAAAAAAAAAAAAAAAAAAAAAGACTAAAGAAGATAACAAAAAACTAGAAAGATATCTCTTGCTCTTGGGAAGGAAGAGCCTGTGAAAATGACCATGTTTCCAAAATTGTTATACAGATTTAATGCAATTCTAATCAAAATTTCAACAGCCTACCTCACAGAATTAGAATTTGGAATCAGAAGAGATTCAGAAGCCGGGCATGGTGGCGCATGCCTGTAATCCCAGCACTCGGGAGGCTGAGGCAGGAGGACTGCTGTGAGTTCAAGACCAGCCTGAGCTACAAAGTGAGCTTAAGGCCAGCCTGCACTGCATAGTGAGACCCTGTCTCAAAAAGACAAAAAAAAAAAAGAAGAGATTCAGAATATCAAAGGCTGTGAAACAAGGCCAAAGCAGGGAAAAATCACAATTTCAGACTTGAAATTAAGAAAAGCTGAAAGGTATGGGGGAGGGGGAGACCTGAGCATCCGGTCTGCATCTTTAGAAAATGCAGCAAGGTGTGGTGGCACATGCCTATAATCCCAGTACTGGGGGGGCTGAGGCAGGAGGATTGTTGTGAGTTCGAGACCAGCCTGAGCTACAAAGTGAGCTTAAGGCCAGCCTTAACTGCATAGTGAGACCCTGTCTCAAAAAGACAAAAAAGAAAAAGAAAATGCAGCAATCACTCCATACATAGTCACCTTATCTTTGAAAACAGTGCTAAATATGCTCAGTGAAAGAAAGCCTCACAATAAATGGTGCTGGACAAACTGGCTTTTTACATGCCAAAGATTAAAACTAGACCCAAGGGGCCAGGGATATAGCTCAGCGACATAAGCACCCGCCTGGCAAGTGTAGGGTCCCCAGTTCAATCCCCAGTACTGAAAAAAAAAAAAAAAAAAACAAAAATTAGACCCACATCTTTCACCATATACTGAACTAATTTCAAAAGGGATCAAAGATCTAAGTATTAAAACAGAAGCCCTAAATATACTAGAAGACAATAGGTAGAGCTCTTGATGACACTGCTATAGGCAAAGACATTATGAATAAAAGTACAATCACACAGGAACTATCACAAAGAATAAAAAAACTGGGATCTCACCTTATTACAATACTTTTGCACAGGAAGAGAAAGCACCAACAGAGTAAAACACAAACCATAGGGTGGGAAAAATTTCTGCTACTTGTTCTTCACATAACGTACTACTTTCTTGAATATATACAGAATTAAAAAAAAAAAATTAGAGTCTTCCCAAATTTAAGTATCAAATCCCCAAATGGGTATTTGAAATAGATATACTTTTCAGATGAAGAAATAGAAATGGAAAACAAATATATGAAAAAATGTTTTAATATTATTGGTCATTTGAGAAATGCAAATTAAAATAACGCTGAGATTCTGTCTCACCCCCAAGGAGCAGCTATTATCAAGAAATCAACCAGTAATAAAATGCTGGCAGAACTATGGGGGAAAAAGAACCCTTGTCCTTTGTAGCTTAGAGTGTACAATGCTGCAACCACTGTGGAACTCTGTGTGGAGATTCCTCAAAAATAGGGCTAGAGGTTCCATTCCACCTGAATATTCCTTTTTTTTGGTATTTTCCTGAAAGAATTGAAAGCACTGTAATAAATGCCACTGGAAAAACTGGCTTTCCACATGCCAAAGATTAAAACTAGACACTCAGGGTCAGGGGTAACACAGTGATAACACTCAAGTTTATGGCAGCACAGTCTACAACAGCTGAATATTGGAAACAGCCCTAATGTACACCTTTTTTTTTTTGTGGAACCAGGGATTGAACTCAGGCCCTTGCCCTTACCAGGGAAGCACTTATTCCACTGAGCCATCTCCCTGGCCCCCCAGCCCTAATGTAAAAGCAACTAATTAATGGATAAAGATGATATAGGGCTTTTTTTTTTTTTTTAATACAACATAATCCTCTCCCATAAAGGAGACATTTCTATATATCTGGTGGAACTTGAAATCATACTGACTTTTTTTTTATACAAGGTTTTACTATACAGTTCAGTCTGGCCTTGAACTCACTTGTAGCCCAGGTTGAACTCAAACTCAGAGCAATCATTCTGCTTCAGCTTCCCAGAGTGCTGGGAGGTGTGCACTGCCACACCTGACTGAGACTATACTCTTAAGTAACACAAACCGGACACACATGTTCAAATTTTGAATGGTTTCTCTGGTGTGAGGAGGACTTTTTTTTTGGGGGGGGGTGGAGCCTGGCTCAGGATGCTTTAAGGGCGGGTCTGCTAAGGCAGGTGGAGGTGGGGATCAAACCACAGTATCCTGTGCCTCACTGTGTTTACATGAACAGTTGTTTAAACAACTAAGCTAACCAGTAGGCCCCTCTGGTGTGAGAAACGGAAACTGTAAATAAAAATTGAAATGTATAATGCATATTGGGAAATGGGAAGAAAATGTTCAAAGAATTTTGAGAATGGGAACTATCAAGGGGAAGAGGAAAGGAAGGGATAAGAAAAAAATGAGAAAAGGAAGAAAAAAATTAAACTTTTGTAAGTAAGATGGGGAAGAAGAGTTAAAGGAAGGTAGGGGAATGGAGGGGAAAGAATCAAGTTAAATCCTGCAGATAGAAATTCCTTATGATGAATGTGACCATTATGTATACCTAAAATGTAACAATAAACTTTGAAAAAAAATAGAATAGGAACTCTTAATAGGAGGAAGAGAACAAGGGAGAGAAGGTGTAAGGAGTAATAGAAATGGATGTGGGGAGCCGGGCGTGGTGGCGCATGCCTGTAATTCCAGCACTCGGGAGGCTGAGGCAGGAGGATTGTTGTGAGTTCAAGACCAGCCTGAGCTACAAAGTGAGCTTAAAGCCAGCCTGAACTGCATAATGAGACCCTGTCTCAAAAAAAGACAAAAATAATTAATAATAATAATAATAATAATAAAATAAACTGTTTAAAAAAAGAAAAAGAAATGGATGTGGGGCTGGTGGGATAGTGCAGAAGACCAAGTGCCTGCTTAGGCAAGTGGAGGGACTGGGGTTTGATCCCTGGCACCACATGATCACAAAAATGGATATGATCAAAATATATGCATGTACGAAAATACCACATTGAAATTCAGTATTTTTTAAATTGACAGGGACTAAAATAAAGTGAAATATAGTTGTCGTATGACCCAAAACTTAACTCAAATATACACAAAATAAAAATGAACGTTCACACAAAAAAGTTCTATAGTAATGTTCATAGCTACACTATTGATAATGGCCAAGAAGTAGAAAGGCCCCAAATGTCTATCAATTTATTTGTTATTTTTTGTTTTGGTACTTACTGTGCATCAAACTCATAACCACTTTGCCTTGGCCAGGTTTGTGCCACTGAGCTATATGCCCAGTCTATGTCTAACATTTTAAAAAGGGATTAACAAATGTGGCATATCATACAATGGTATATTATTTAGTAATAGAAAAAAATACAAAATCTAAAAATAGCATGCTGGCTGAGCAGGGTGACAATAGCCTGCAATCTCAACTACACTAGTGGTTGATGCAGGGGCAACACAAATCTGAGGCCAATCTGGGCAACTTAGTGAGAACCTATTTAAAAATAAAAATTAAAAAGGACTGTAAATATAGTCAGTGGTACAGTTACTTGCCTAATATGTGTGAGGCCCTGGGTTCAATTCCCAGAACCACAAAAATTGTACAAATAATAAAATAAAAAACCATACTAAGAGAAAGAAGCCAGACATGAAAGACCATATACTTTATGATTCCATTTATAAGAAATATCTTAAATAGAGTTCAGGGGGAAAGACAATAGATTAGTCATTGTCATCAAGTGGGGATAGAAATGTTCTGCAATTAGTGAAAAGAATTATGGCTGCACATCTTGTAAAACTATGGAAAAAACTTTGGAAAGAAGAATTCTCCAGGACTCTGAGGCAGGAGGATTTTGAGCACAGTCCAGTCAACTTAGCAAGACACTTCTCAAACTAAAAAATAAAAATGGTTGAGCATGTAGCTCAGTGTGAAGGTTCATGCGTTCAATCTTCTGTATCATTGGAAAGAAGGAAGAGAAAGAAAGAGATGGGGGGTGGGTGGGGAGATGGCTCAGCAGAATAAGCATTTCCCTGGCAAGTGCAAGGGACTGAGTTCAATCCCTGGTTCTGCACAAAAAAAGAACTACGGTATGTGAATTACACCAAAACTTTGAAAAATCAAGAGAAGATCTGTAAGAACATACTCCAAAATCTTTTTTTTTTTTTCTCAGTAGTAAAAATTGAACCAGGGCCTTGAATGTGTTAGGTAAGTGCTCTAACTGAGCTACTGATCTATTCCTTTTACTTTTGACATTAAGATCTTAAAAGTAATCCTTCCTTGAGACACAAGTGGAAATAAGTGGCAGAAATTGGCAGACATCTTTCTACTCTACTGTACTCTACTCTTCCCTCTCTCTTACTGTTTGTGGTATCGAATATTGAATCCAGGCTTTCTCATGCTAGGTAAGTATCCCTCCACTGAGCTATAGCCTAATCCTTTTCAAAAGATTTTGCCTTGTGTTATGGTTTGTATCTAGTTGTCCCCCTAAAACTTCATGTACTCTTTGAGGTAGGATTCTAGAGTTTGATTAAATCAGGATCCACTGCTGGGATTATGGGTGTGAGTGCTACACCCATCCTGAGGTGGATAACCTGAATACAACATAAAGAAGGGAGAGAGGCTTTCTAGCTGCAGCAGCTGCGGCTCCTTTTACTCTTTGCTGTTTTCTACCTCCATGAACGTGCCATTCTGCCTTGTAGCCAGCCAAGTATGGACTGAAACCTCCAATAACTGTGAGCTAAATAAACCCTTTCTTCCTTAATTTTGGAGGGCTGGTATTTTGTCCCAGCAATGAGCAAAGAAAAACTGAGACATCTTGAGACAAGGTCTCTCATTCAATGGTCAAGGCTGAGGTAGAATAAGCAATTCTGCCACAGCCTCTGCAGTAGGTGGGATTACAGATATGAACCACCACTTCTGTCCTAAAGGAAATTTATATATATATATAAAATTTGGAGCCTATAATTTTTAATGGAAAAAAAAAAACAAATTAAAAAAAACTACAAATAGAAAAGGTAGGTCTTCCAAAGATGTTCAAGCGTTGGGGAGATAGCTCAGTGGCCTAAGCATCCCACCTGGAAAGTGCAAGGACCTGTGTTTGATCCCCAGTACTGCATGCTATGCTGGCCTTGAAACCCTGGGTATGCCATACTGGCCACCAAAACTAGGTGTGGTAGTACACACCTGTAATCTCAGCATTGGAGAGGCTGAGATAGGAGGATCACTTCAAGTTCGAGCTCTGTAGTTAGACCATGTACCAAATAAATAAATACACAAAAGATTAAAAAAAAAAGATATCTAATAATTAAAAGACACAGAATTTCTTTGTTTGATGGCAGTGAGCGCTATAAGAAGCCCACCTACTATATTCAATAATATCTCCAATAACATCTTAAAAGTATTCAGTTGCAGTAACCTAGAAATATTTCAGTTGCAGAAAAAAACAGGTGGTTGCTTAAAAGGCAAAACCATTTCATAAACATTCTTATCCTCTCTAGTTTTACGGTGCTTCTTTCTCTTAGCAAGTAATTACATCCCATAACATTTTTCCTTGTGTTTTTTAATAGTTATTTTAGAAATATCTCCTTCTGGGCCAATTCTCCAAGTAGTTTACTCCTTTCTTAATACTTATATTCTTCTTTAACCATTGAATAATTCACTTTAATCCTCCTGGGCTTCAGACACAAAACCTAAAAGGATCTAGGCTAAGTACTTTGTATTCAAGCTAATAATATGCTCACAAAATATATATGAACATAATTATTAATACGGCTAGTTGAAGTACAAATAATATTCTTTAACTATTACATGAAGATTCACTAGATTCTTGTTGTAGTGTTCGTTGTATTCTTGGCACGTATTTGTGTTCAACCAAAACTCCTATAACTGTATTTTTTTTTCATTTGAATACCTTATCAATATATACTGGATAATCGCTTGAAACCAGATTCTGGCATCTTTCTCGGTTTCCGATCATCTTCCTGAACTCAAAAAGTCTATTATGAGAAAGGAGACAAAAAGGAAAAAAATTCACCTTTTATATACCTACTACATTACATTGAAATTAACAATGATTAAAACTTAGCAAATTCAGTTCATAAAGATTAACATTTAATTTTTATCAAACAAAAAAAAGGTACCAATACCAAAAGTCATTTTCTTAGGTCCAGATTTTCCTGTGAGCTGTATAATGTATTTTATTTATTTATTTATAGACAGGTTCTATAGCTTAAGCTGGTCTTAAACTTCCTTATGCAGCTGAGGGCAGCCTTGAACTCACAGAAATTCTCCTGCCTCAGCCTCCTTAGTACTGGGATTATAGGTGTGCGCTACTACACCTGACCTCTAGGTATTAATTAATTAATTTACTTATTTGGGTGTTGTTTTTGGTTTTGTTTTCTTGAGAAACTGTCTCACTATGTAGTTTAGGCTGACCTTGAACTCATTTTGTAGTCTGTTCTACATCAAACTCACAATAATCCTCCTGCCCTAGCCTCCTGAGTGCTGGGATTACAGGGATGCACCACTATGCCTGGTTTTATTCTAGTTTTATACTCATGACAGATCCAGGTTACGGAAGAAAAGTCAATGCCTGAAAACTAACAGTTTAATAATTAGCATTTAGAGGCTGGGGAGATGGTACAGTAGAATAAGCACTTCCCTGGCAAGCACAAGGATCTGAATTCAATCCCTAGCTCCGCATACACACACACACACACACACACACACACACTAAAATAAATAAATAATAATTAGTACTTATTTAGGCTTTTTCATTTACTTTTTTATTGTTTCTCTGAGACTGGATTTTTTTTTTTTTTGGCTGAACAAGATATTTAACTCAATCCTTTTGTTTGGCAGGGGAAATTTTTTTTTCATTTGGCCTTTTTCAGGGCCCTTTTTTTTTTTTTTTTTTTTTTTTTTTTTTTTTTTTGAGACTGGATCTTGATATATAGTTCAGGTTGGCCATGAACTCATTATATAGCCCAAGGGGGTCTTGAACCTGAGGTGATCCTCCCACCTCAGCCTCCTGAGTGCTGAGATTACAGGTGTATGTCACTCTGCCTAATTTAGTGTTTTCCTTTCCTTTCCTTTTCTTGAGACAAGGTCTCACAATGTAGTGTAGGCAGGTCTCAAAACTGCTATGGAGCCCTGCTTGGTGGAAAGTTGCCATCCTTCCACCCAAGTCTTCTGAGTGCTGGAGTTATGGCCCTGAGTTACCACGCCCTCCTATTCTATGTTTCTGAGAGGACTTTAATAGGGGACTTACTCTTTACATGGCCCAATGTTTGATGCTATGAGCTAAAATATGAGAAATAACTAAAAAGATAAAAGGAAGAAATTACATTTTTAAGGTTTTTTTTTTTTTCGGAACCGGGGATTGAACCCTTGCGCTTGCCATCCTCCCCAGCCCCTTAACATTTTAAACATAATTTAATGTTTAATTTCCTAGCAAATCACTGGGTATTTGCAAGGGAAGGATTTTTATAACTGCAATAAAACAGATTCAAAACAAGTATTCAGGAAAAAAAAAAAAGGTTACCTTTTGAGATCTTCTGGCCTTCCCCATCCTCTAATAAAAAGTTTTGTGAGGAGAAGTCTCCGGTAGAGAATATCTAACTTGCTCACACCCATTAGCAGCAAACAGCATCTAGAAGCAAAATTTTCAGTGACTTTCATTTTTCCTTTTTCTTCTCTCTTTATTTTTCTCCCCCAATGATCAGGGCTTTATATGCATTTTGCAAGCACACTATCAACTGAGCTACATCCCTTACCCAAAATGTTTCATATTTTAATTAAGACTGGAAGTCAATCTGCTAACATATTCTTTGAATATCAGGTAAAATTAAAGATGAAGAATTATTGAATCAGTTCCTTGGAAAGTCAGGAAAGCACTTATTCCACTGAGCCATCTCCCCTGGAAAATCAGATGTAAAAAAATATTTCTTGAAAAGCAAGCAGAAGAATGAAATAAGTTAGTATACAGAAATCACTTACATGATTTCTGCAAACTTTTTTTTTATTTTATTGAACTACAAATGTCAATCAGACAGTTTCAAGACACCTTAACAATACAGATTCGATAAATTAATACATTGCAAACTGTTTTCATAATGTTTTGGTATTGTACAAGGTGTCTGCAAACTTGTTATGTCTATTAATAATATTAGTACCAGTTGCCTTTACTGTAACATTAATACTCAAATCTGTATTTTCATGTGCTACATACAGGTCTACACAGTCTGTTGGTTGACTTTTTTGGTTTTAAATTATTCTGTCTTTAGGGTTTTTTTTTGTTTTTTTGTTTTAACTCATTTTAATGAGAAAAGAGATATAATAGCTTTAAAACAGGTTAGGACAGTTACAATAATTAATATGTTACATCATAGTAGTTATTCAGAAGACAAGATACAGACATGATATCTTGTCTAAACAGTATTAGTGCAAACCTGTCTTCTCATGGAACTAAGAGAAAGTTGGCTGTGTGTCTATCCTAACTATCATATATATATTACATCAGGTTTTTGAAAATAGCAGGTAATGGGTACAATTCTCACCTTTACTCTATATGCTGATATCTGGAAACTAAGCAGCTACATTTTGGACAGCAATGTGCA
The DNA here is from genome assembly GCA_004027165.1 of Ctenomys sociabilis. Lineage (NCBI taxonomy): Eukaryota > Metazoa > Chordata > Mammalia > Rodentia > Ctenomyidae > Ctenomys > Ctenomys sociabilis. The sequence goes on from PVKA01006452.1 coordinate 54,657, forward strand.
ATACTAAACCCATGCTTAAAACATCTGCCATTTTGGTCTCCTAAATGCGTACTGCTTCTAATGTCATATCAAGTATTGCTATACTTTCTTTAAAGTAAATGTCTGTTAAATAAAAAAAAAGGTAATAAAAGTAAAGGAGGGACAAGAAAAACAAAATGTAGCAGGACTGCACTACTGCAATGTTCTATATTGTTTGATTTTTAAATTTCTGTGTAAAAATATGTAATTGTTTTTTAACATTCTATAAGGATTTAAATTTTGGAATATTCATGGTTGTTGAAAAATAGTTCTATTTTATATCTAAGGTATGTGATATTCAGACAGATACTGATTGTAAGCTTGGAAACAGTATCATTAAGCTTCTCTTCTGGATGTTTAACAATTAAAGTTTGCAGATCAAAAATGAGACAGATGGATGGGCTACACGGTTAGCTGACCCTTTACAACAAATGGCAGCCGTACTTGCTCTCTTCTTCCCTTCTTGTAAGAGGCAAAATTAAGTTTGTTACAGAAGTACTTACATGATAAAACTCATTTCTATAATTTTTATATTGAGGAATTTAAAAATGTAATATTCACTGAATGGATTTTTTAATACTATAGGTCTATTGACAAGAAAAATTATTTTTGGAAGTTTGTGTAAATGGTTTCAAAGTTAATACCTCTATCATGCAATTGAGTTCAAATTGTATACTTAGCTCACAGGCCACAGAAAAACAGATAGGCTGGTTAAGAGTTTACTGACAAGAGTTAGAAAATCAAGTAAGTCACAGGTATGCCACAAATATCACAATGTCATCAGACTAGAAAGCAGTATTAAACTAATGAACCTAAAACTTTTAATTGTCCATCAACATGTATATACACAATAGAATTGTTTTTAAAAGGAAAATTCTGGTGCATGCTACCCTATGGTCCTACTGATGAACCTTGATTCTACCATAAAAAGATAAATACTGTAAAACTCTATTTATATGAAATACCTAGAATACTCAAGCTTGACAGAAGAAAGAAAAACAGCTGTTAAGAGTTTGGGGGAAAGGAAAAAAGGGAAGGTTGTTGTTTAATAGACACAAGTTCCACTTTGCAAGATGAAAACTAGAGGTGAATGGTGGTATTGTTTGCTCAGCAATATGAATGTACTTAATAGCACACTTACTTAAGATAGCAATCAACATTAGAATATTTTACCATAATTAGAAACAGGGTAAACAATTTAGAATTTGGAGTTAATTTGTGAAAGCTGTCAGACTCAAAATGGAGTCACTTATCTCAAACACTTAATGAAACAGAGCTGAGAGGGCATAAAACATTTTCTTCACATGAAAAAATGTTCCACAGCATTGGTCATTTGAGAAATACAAATTACAACAACACTGAGATACCATCTCATTCCAGAAGGAATGGCTATCATAAAGAAATCAACTACTTACAAATGCTGGAGAGGCTTCGGGGAAAAAGGAACACTTTTCCACTGTTGTTGGGAGTGTAGACTGGTACAACCACTATGGAAAGCAGTGCGGAGACTTCTCAAAAAAACTAGAATTAGTGCTTCCTTTCAATCCAGCTATTTCCCTTCTGGAGTATTTTTCCAAAAGAACTGAAAACATACTACAGTGATACATGTGCATGCATGTTTATAAGAGCACAAACTGTCCTAGCTAACACCTGGAAATAACCCAAATGCCCATCAACTGAGGAAGGGATAAAAAAGATGTGGTATTTTTATACAATGCAGTATTGTACAGTTATAAAGAAAGATAAATTTGAGGCTTTTACAGGTAAATGGATGCAACGAGAGGATATACTGATAAGTGAAATAAATCAGGCGCACATGTATAAACGTCATATTGTGTTCCTAGTGTAAGAACCTGAAAGAACAAGTAAAATCTGAAAGGCATAACAGACATATATAATAAACTGCAAAGAAACTGAACATAAGGAATATACAACTGAGATGAGGGGAAGGAGAAAAGATAAGGAAAGGGGCCAGCTGTATAGCTCAGCAGACTAAGCCCTTGTTTAGGTAAACACAGGGACCAGGGTTGATCCCTGGTTCCCCATGCCCCGCCTGCAACCCGCCTGCAACCCGCCTGCAACCTGGCTGCAGTGACTGTGGTGACGCACACCTGTAAAACTGCATCGCCTGTAAAACCGCATCGCCTGTAAAACCGCATCGCCTGTAAAACCGCAGCAAGCAGGAGGCAAAAAAAAAAGATAAGGAAAAATTACCATGTAAGTATATACAGAGGAGAAGATAATGGTATACTAGTTTCTGTCAGTTTTTTGAAGATAGCAGTTAATGTTTAAAATTTTTACTTTGACCAATTTTATATACTAGTGTCAGGGCCAGGGAGATAGCTCAGTAGAACAAATGCTTGGCTGGCATGCATTAAGGGCCTGAGTTCAATCCCCAGTTCCACCAAAAAAATAAAAATAAAAATAAAAAATAATAATATATGCTAGTATCTGTAACCTGAGCAACTACATTGAAGACATTTTGCAGCACAAAAACCATGGTTGAATACCCTTCATCTTGTGTTTTTAAATGTGTATCATTTCTTATTCTTTTTATACTCTTTAAAATATATTAAAAATAAAAAAAGGAAAAATTAGGTTTAATGAAAGGAAGAGTAAATGTTTAATTCAAGATTGATCAATCTTGCATGCTTCTATCTAGTAATCTAAGCAACAAACTTGGTAGCAATGTATAACAACAACAGTTAATTTTCTATTTTTATTTTGAAATTCTATTCCATTTTTTTGTTTGTTTTGTTTTATGTTGCTTTTTTGTTTTGGTTTTAATTTCTTTTTTCCTCTGAAAAAAAAAAAAAGGTCTTCATGCATATTTGCCTGATAACTATCATAAAAACTTTACCCAAGGGGTTGGGAATATAGTTCAGCAGCATAAGTGCCTGCCTGGCAAATACAAGGTCCTGAATTTGATCCCTGATACCTCTGCCCCAAGCCCCCCCCCCAAAAAAAAACACTTCACCCCAAACATAGCTTTGCAGTTAAGGCCATTTTTGAGGATATCTATTCAGCAACGGTTAGGCCTAAAAGCACTACTGCAAGTAGCCTTAATAATCCACAAACCTGCAACCAGTCATTTCTCTGAGAACCCTCTCCTAGCCATGACCAGTACATGTCACTGTCTAAAATCAATCCCTGTAACCAAGGAATTTTGCTTCAAGCAATCTGCATGTACTTCTTCCCTTTTGTCTTTGAAAGGTTCCCTTTCTCTCAACCAGATGTGACCATCAACCATCGCAGCATGCCTATTGCTAAGTACAATACTTTTCACATTCCCAAGTAAGCTCATTTCTTTGGAAAGCCTATTTCATTTCACTTGGCAGTACTGAGGATTGAGTTCAAGGCATTTGTACAACATACTACATGCCTAGATATTTTATACATATGTATTTTTATCTTTAGTGGGTCTCATCAAATTGCTATATTGCCCTGGTGGGGCCCAACCTTGGAACATTCCTTTCTCAATCTCCCAGACTGATGGGATTACAGGTGTGTGCCACCATGCCTGGCTTGTTATCTTAGGTTGACAGTCTCCTTACAGAATTATAGTAAAGTCAATTGCTGCTTTCTTTTCTTTTTGCTAATAGTCTCAATAAGCAAACTAATTCATTATCCTATTTAACTTAGAATTCAAGACTAGTAATCTCTTCAAAAAGAGTCATTACAAAATTTGCATATATGAGAGCTTCACTATGATGCTCAAATAAAAGAGTATGAAGAAATCTTTTGAGACTACCCTGTTTCCCTTCCATATTGTCATTTTTTTTCTTTAGTGTTAATTTCCAAAAAAGCCAACGAACCCGGAATTTCTGCTTCACGGGGGTCATATCATTTCAAACAGGTTATCAGTTTGGCTGAAGTTTTAAGTTTTTGCTGTTTGTCAGCCTTTCCTTTTGGAGACTATCCATACTTCATCATTCAGCTTTCTCCATAAAAGCTCATAATCTGGTAATTTATGCCTTTAAGGCCGGAAGAGTGAGAGTGAACTAAGTGACATTCCATCGCCTTTGGCACATTCCTATTGGTTGAAAAGTAAGTCATAGATTCTGGACAAATTGAACAGGAGAGGATCACATAAATGTGTAAACATTACAGGACCAAGATTATGAGGACTGCCACAGATACTGTATGTTTTCAGTGAGCTAACATCCTCAATAACAACTGACATTTCATATACCTGATAAAAATTTGTTTATGAGCCAATGAGACCCTGAAAATGTGTAAATCATTTTTTATACTTCTATATTAAACAAATAGTAAAAGGTACACTGATTTCCAAAGTACTGTCATTATACATTACAATAACTTAAAATGATTAAAATCACAGAAGTATATGTGCAATATAAGTTTAAACTGCTTGCCTAGTTTTTCTTGAAGAGAAATGTGAGCGGGCCAGGCATGGTGAGACACACCTGCAGTCCCAACACTCTGGAAGGCTGTGGCAGTATTTAAATTTTGAGCTCCATTTCTCAGCAACTTAAGTGTCTTAAAGAGATCCTATCTCAAAAGGGGGGGGGGGAAGCACTCCACTGCATTTAAAAAAAAATACAAGGCTGTGCATGCATGCGCGCACACACACACACACACTCACCTTTTTTATCCATTTCTTGGTTCATCTGCATTTTGGGTTGTTTCTAAGATTCAGTTATTACAAACTGTGCTGCCATAAACATGGGTGTGCATATATCACTGTGATATGATGCTTTTAATTCTCCCATAGGGGGAGTAGCTGGGTTGAATAGGATCTCTAATTCTAGTTTTTTGAGGAAACTCCATACTCTCCACACTAATTTTCATAGTGGTTGCAGCATGCTGCACTTTCACCAACAATGGAGAAGGGCTTCTTTTTCCCCACAGCCCTGCCAACACTTGTTATCAGTTCAATTCTTGATGACAGCCATCCTTTCTGGAATGAGACAGAATATTGGTGATTTCTTTTGCTGATAAAAACCATTTTAATAAGATGAGATCCCAGTTGTAATAATTTAGTAATTTGTAATAATTCCCATGCGATTATAGTTTTTTGTTCATGAAATGTTTGCTTACCTACAATGGAATACTACTCAGCCATAAGGAAGGATAAATGAGGCATTTTGAGGTAAATGGATCAACACTGAGACCACAATCTTAAGTGAAGTATTTTGGATATTACATGTGTAAGCATTACAATGTCTCCCTGGTGAGAGACTAAGAAAGTAAAGACCAAAATGTGCAAAACATTGTGAAATAGGAAGAAATTTATTTTTTATATTAATTTTATTGAGAAAGAAGTAGCAATGAGACAGTTAGTAGGCCAGTTACAATAATTAATACATGGCATACTGTTGTCTTTGTAGTATTCATAGTACAAGATGTAAACATGATATCTTGTCTAAACATTATTAGTTCAAAAGAAATCATTTTAAAAGGTGGGGAAAAGATGCTGCTCAGTGCAAAGACCTTGGGTTCAGGCCTCAAGTCCCCTCCTGCCATATACCTAAAAAGAATAAATCTGGCCTTTAACCCCAGTTGTTATGGTGCTAAAACCTTTGGAATTTTCTTTTGTTCTTACCTTTTTGAGACAGGGTTTAACTACGCACTTTAGGCTGTCCTTGAACTCTTAGTGACCCTCCTATCTCAGCCTCCTCTGAGTGCTAAGATTCATACACCACCACACCCAGTCACCCTTGGAATTTTCTGAGTTGAATGCCTATGTTATGGTAATAAGTGATTCACATGATTGGGGCTGAACTATATCCTCTGGACCAGTTTGACCTCAAAGAAGGGAACAGGGTGGGAAATCATGTTCAATTATTTTGGCCAATGATACAATCATTCATTTGTATATAGTGATATCCCAGTAAAAGTTCTGGCCACTGGGCTTTGTTGGAGATTTTTAGTTGATGAACACGTTGGTGTCTCTGGAAAGTGATGCTCTTGACTGCACAAGGACAGGTATGTATGGCAGATCCACATTACTTCTTTTATGTTTCTTCATTTGTCTGTTTCTGGGCCTTATTCCTTATAAAGCTAATCATTTATTTATTTAGAGACAGTCTCATTATGTAGTTCAGGCTGGCCTTGAACTTATGTAGCCCAGGCTGGCCTCAAACTCATAGGTACCTCTGCTTCAGCCATCCAAGTGCTGGGATTACAGATGTCTACCACCATTCCTGGGTAGGCTGAAGTTGTGATTTTATTACTCTACATTGATAGTATGAGTTCCAGCACACTGACTCACAAGAGTCTTAATCTCTAAATTTGTGGGTAAATTACTCAGAAGGGTGAGTGATTTGGAGATCCCTGAAGAGTGAGTAGCACTGGCAGTGGCACCTGGAAGATTATGCCCTTAACTTGTATTAAGGTCTGCAACAATGATGGGTGATGAGTGTCAAACTGAACTGAAGCTTACCCAGTTGGGGTGGCAACTAGCTTATTCTTTACACAGTTTGTAAAATTCTTACTAGTGTTATATACTTCAAATAGGACAAAACCTTGGATATATTTGGGGGTAAGGGAAAGAACATAAGGAAACAGAATTCTGAGTGATAAATGATAAATGATTTTCATTATGGTTCTCCTTGAACTTTTTTGGAATTGCTAAGAGAGAAAACACTGAGCCAGGCATAGTGTTGTACACCTGTAATCCTAGCTATTCAGGAAACTGAAGGAGGATACAAGTTCAAAGCCAGAGTGGGAAATTTAGTGAGACCCTGTCTTCATTCATTCATTCATTCATTCGTAAGTAAGACTGTGATGCAGTTTAGTGGTAGAAAGCCTCTAGGTTCTATCCCCAGTACTACAAAATAAAACCCTGATACATTTTTTTGTGTGTATTTATAAGCTGCAGAACAGTGAATGTTGTCTTAAACTAGAATTTCATAGTCTTTTGCAAGTACTACTGGCTGTTCATTTTCTCTACGAAAGTAGAATGTTCTAGAGTCAATGATTTCCTTTGTAACATCCATGGCATCAATAGCAATTGGCAGATGCCATGTCAGTCAAGATAAAATTAATAATCCAACTCTAGTATTTGCAGTGAAAAGAAAATATACTGTTTATAAGACTTAATTTTTTTAAATTTCAACATTCTCTTACATAGCTAGAAGATAAAACTAAAGATAAACAGAGAAGTAGAAATTTTAAGGGAAGCAAGAAAATAAGAAAAATGAACTCTTCAAATATTTTGTAATATACTATATTTATTATGTGCCTAAATTATTTAGTCTTTCCTGGTTTTCGATCCTAAACTAGAAAATTTTACCACATCACTTTGATTCCTTGTAAATAGGCCATGAGAGTCTGTTCTCCAAGCTGGACTTGGTTGGTGGTATACATCTGTAACCCCAAGGAGGTTGAGGCCAGAGGTTCACAAGTAAGCCCAACCTGGGCAACTTAGGAATCAGTGAGACTCCGACTCAAAACATATATCAGCACTTGGGATAGAATGTAGTATGAAGGCCCTGGGTTCAATCCCTCGGATTGGGGGTGGAGGAGGGCACTAAAGCATCAGCACTCCTAGTCTACAGCCAGCATAATCCTTGCTATATTTACCTCAATAAACAATAGACAAATGAGGAACACAAAGCAAATCACACATACACATAGCTTACTATAAATATAGTTGTTGGATTTTGAATTATATGGGTCTTCTTATATCCTATCTCAGCAGCAAGAACAATATATAATACGGGGGTATTCTGACGGCTTAACCATGTAAATCTTTCCAGGTAGAGCTGGCTATGTTCAGGATATGCAGTGCCACCAAAAGCAAACAACAGTCCATGCCCAGGGTAAACACAATTCCAGTTTACCTAAAGGAGGCACTATCTAGGGCTGTGCCAGATACAAAAAGAACTTATTTTAAGCTTGACTGACACCAGTGAGCTTTTGCAGAAATAGGACCCACTTCTGAAGTGCATCTCAAGCCATAATGATACAAGTGCCATTTATGTTTTTAAATAGCTAATATAAAAGGGGAAAACAAAGTGAAACAAAAATAGAAGCTCCAGCACAATGCCAAGGAATCATCTGTCTTTCCTAGAAATGAGCTCTGTTGCTAAAGTGACAATCAAGGTCCACTGTGCCATCCAGTAATTTTACCTCCTCTTAGGAACTTTAGTAAATAATATAACCCTATTTTTTTTTTCTGGATTTCTATCTTCAAATTGTTTACATATATTTCAAAGGTATAAATGTAATTCTAAAGAACACCGTGTACTAGAACTTTCTCTACCATCTTCTAAATAAAGACCTAATTTTTGCTTAGCAACTTATTTTTTCAATTGCTTCTTTCCAGTACAAACAGGAAGAAGGGTTTAGATACTCAGATAGCTACCTTTTAGCAACAACCTTAACTACTTTTAATCTTACACTGGAGAACAGTAGGAAAATAGGAAGTTCACTTGTTTGAGAATGGTATGGATATCTACTCTGAACACTCATTTCATGAAATCCAATCAGTAGACTATTTTAACCTCGTATGAAACATACAGGAAATAATCTAATGTCTTTTCAAAGGCCTTTACTAAGACTTTTTAAAGAATATTTACTTTGGATATTAAGTGTATGTGGCTTCCCAAAAGATACTTGGACTTTACTTAGATTTCACCAGCTGTGCATGTTCTCATTACATGTGTTCCTGGGGTCTGAAGTCATCACTTGGAGGCAGCAATGGAAAACGGTAGTGGCAAAAGACCCAGGTTCATCTACTGGCTGTGTGACCTTGAGGAAGTTGCCTTAGCATACAAATGGGAAAAAATACTTGACCTAACAGACCATAACAAATTACTTAATTTACAAAAATTAAATCACCTTGTTTTAGGAGATATGGGGAAAAAGAAGTCTTGCGATTATTTCACAGTAAGGCTGGTAATAAGCAGCACAGCCTTTACATTTAGGATCCTGTGTTTCCCAATTCAAGTTTCTGGGAGTTGTAACCTGGGCCTTCACAATGAATGAGCTACATCCTCAGCTTTTTACTAAATTTTTTTTATTTTTTTGTCTTTTTGAGACAGGGTCTCACTATGCAGTTCAGGCTGGCCTTAAGCTCACTTTGTAGCTCAGGCTGGTCTCGAACTCACAACAATCCTCCTGCCTCAGCCTTCCAAGTGCTGGGATTACAGGCATGCGCCACCATGCCCGGCTTACTAAATTTTTAAAAAATTGAAAATAAGGTCTTGTCAAGTCCCTAAGCTGCCCAAACTGGGTTTGAATTTGGATCCTCCTGCCTCAGCCTCCCAGAGTGAGTTTCTGCTGTCACAGTCAAATTTAGGTGGCTGCTTCTTAGATAGGGATCTATACAGGTTACTTCAATAGTTTTTTCTATTTGAGACAATTTTCCAACTCCTTCCTCAAAGGATGTGGGAATGAAACAAAGTTTTGGGCTGTGGAGACAGCTCAGCGGCAGAAATGGCAGACTAACATGCATAAGGTCTTGAGTTCAATAACCACTACAGCAAAAGAAAAAGAAAAAAAAAACGAGGAAATTTAATAAGCACTCATCATCACATATATTCCTATATGATTAATCTATTATCATATAGAGATGTATATCGTTTTTGTTTGGTGCAAAGTTAAAAGTTCCGTCCGCTACATTTGCGACCTATACTGCTATGCTGGCCTCTGGAGTGAGGCAACATTACCTGCCAATCACTGGGACCTGACGTTTTTTGTAAGGTGTTACAAATGAATTTATTTCTGAACAGAAATCATCTCCAACTTAGCTGTTTACTTGACTGGATACACAGAAGGTCACGAATGAGACAAAGATTTGAGGAGACAACAATGCCACATACAACATATAACTAGTAGGAAACCTGTTTTAGGCTATAAGTACTAGAACTGAGTGGTTAGTGTGGCAACTCTTGTCATGTCCACGTGTGACTCTAGGTTGACTTCTCTGCATCTCAGTTCTCGGTCAAACGGAAATTCGTGCACTGCACACCTATCTCATGGAAGTCATAATCAAATGGTATCACATGACAATACAGCTGGCGCTAATGAAATGTTTCTTTAGGAGAAACACAGGCTGACTTCTGCCATCAATTAGCCTACGAGTTTTGCTGTAGAGATGAGACGTTAAATGCAAAGATCTGGTAGGAAGCAGCACTTAGTGGGAGTGAAAATACCCTGGTTTTTAAAAATTGCCATCTTCCTTATGTGGCTGCCCCACTCTCCAGGAGCTGGCTCTGCCCTTCCGAGGGGCATCTTACAAGGGCAAGGCCGAGTTTCCGAAGCTTTGGGTCAGCCGTGGCTGAGGTGCTGTAGGTAAAGGTGTGCTGTAGTTACATGTCGGAGAATTGGAAGCCGCGGCCGCCTTCACCTCGGACGCAAGCAATGACAGACGTTGCCGCTCAGCCGACCCCGGCCCGGGCTCCCTCCCGGACCCCGCCGCGCCCGGCTCCCTGCCGCACCGCACGTACGCAGCGCGCGGAGCCCACTGCTGCCGGACGCGGCCGCTACTTACTGGCCGCGAGCGTTCGTCTGGGCTCCAGCGAGCAGGGGTCCCAGCGCCACCGCTCTGAAGGCTTCTGAGTCTCGTCAGAAGTCAAAGGCAGGAACCAAGCCTCTGGAGGAACGGCCGTGAGATTGGCGAGCGGCCGCTAGGCGTTGCGAGGGGGACCGCGCGGGGGCGGGAAGCGGCCGTTTGGGCAACGCCCCCGAAACTGTTCGCGCAGATTGGCAGGCCGGCAGGGTGGAAGCCCGGAGCATAGGGCCCAACCCCTACTCCTTTCCTTCCACAGCAGCCCCACCTCCCGCGAGACTCCACCTCTGACACCGCGGTACGCCCCGCCCACTTCCTTCAGCCAGGCACACCCGCGCACGCGCGCGCATTTGCTCGCTTATTCTGACGGCTTCAGGCCGCGGGGAGTAGGAAAGTAGATATCGCGAGAGTGGAGGGGCTGGAACTATGGAGAGTCCCGGAGTCGAGGCTGAACGCGAGCCGCTCTTAGGCGTCCGCACACCCGGAAGCAGGTGAGAGTGCTGGTGAAGTGACACCTAACTCTTCCTGTGCTGCTCTTCCTGCGTCGGCTGCCCTGAGCTGAAACTGCCGAGACGTGTCCTAGCGGCCGCGCTCCCAGCTCTGCATATGGAGGGAAAGACACCTGCCTCGCGGGGCAGGAAGTTGGGGTTCGGGTTCTCAATGTGGAAAGAAACCAGACAGGCAGAATAAATGAGTTGTCAGCGACGGCGGACGATAGGGTACCCGGGAGAGTGTGAGAAAGGGGGATTCTTTTAAAGACAGAATCCTCCAGGTGAGCTAATTAGAAAGGAAGTGTCGTAAGTCGATGCAAGTCACCGCCGGAGTAGGCGTATTGCAAGACACATCCTGTAGAATTTTCTAAATATATATATATATATATATATATATATATATATATATATATATATATATATATATATATATATATATATATATTTATCTCCAAAATGTGTTTATTGGGATGGCTTCCCACTCATCTTGATTGAGGGTACTGTTAGTGCTGCTTCCTCCTGAAAGAAAATCCTTCTGTGAGCCTGGCTTTCCCTCCTGTAGGCTGGCACAGGACAGTGGAGCAGCCAACACACAGAAGTATGGTCTGTGCGTGGCTAAAGACCGTGGTGATTTTATAGCATCCTGGGCGCTTCACGTCCATGAAGTAGGAATTAGGGCTCTGCACCAGGCGCTTCTTTTTTTTTTTTTTTTGAGACAGGGTCTCATTATGCAGTTCAGGCTGGCCTTAAGCTCATTTTGTAGCTCAGGCTGGTCTCGAACTCAAAACAATCCTCCTGCCTCAGCCTCCCGAGTGCTGGGATTACAGGCCTGTGCCACCACGCCCGGCTTCAGGCGCTTCTTCTTGTGCTTCCTCTTCTCCTCCTCCAGAGAGGGATGAAGGAGATCTTTTGCGAGAGGCATGTTCTCGTGCGGAGATCGTCACCGCCGGAAAGGCCGTCCTGTAGAATTTTGATGTTACTGCTTGAGGATTTTTTTCTTACCTACTTTCAACTTTTTTTGCTAGTTTTACAGACATGTTGGTGAGATCCAAGCTATCTCTTTGACTTTCACTATGTTTTAGCAGCTACACTACTGCATTAGCTGATTGTTTTCCACATTTGTTAATTAAAAGTTCCGCAATAGTTTTTTTTTGTTATTTTTCTGGAATGGTTTTAATGGGTGTATGAAGACGTTAGATATGTGTTACAATCTGGTAACCTCATAATACAGATTAAATCTGCGATACTGATTAATTGGGCTCATTGTTGTGTGCAAAAGGTATAAATAACTGCTAACTATCGCAGGGATAACATATTTTGATCTATAAGTTTTTTAAAAATTCGATCACATTTTTTTTTGTTGTTTTTTTTTTTTTTTTTTTTTTTTGAGACAGGGTCTCACTGTGCAGTTCAGGCTGGCCTTAAGCTCACTTTGTAGCTCAGGCTGGTGTCGAACTCACTACAATCCTCCTGCCTCAGCCTCCCCAGTGCTGGGATTACAGGCATGCGCCACCACGCCCAGCCTTGATCATAGTTTTTTGACAATTATTTCAGAAACGTTTGCACTTTCACTCTTAAATATGCATTTCTACCTTTAGGAAAATAGATGTCATTTTATTTGAAACAAATAATGATTATAGCAAGTAAATTAACTCAGATACACAATTAAATTGTGTGAATCATAAGTGTTGCTTATCTTTCAGCACCAAATTTTTATTTTAATCACTATTATTGAAACCCTTTGGAAAATGGTTCTTCCCTCTGAGCAAGCTTTCTTCTCCCAGCTCTTTTTAGAACTTATAGTTTGCTATGGCTTTGATATCATGTATCTGTGTTGAAAGAAATATCTATAGTTAAAGGACACTAATGAAGGCTACAGATCTCTCCTAAAGTAAGTTTGAGTGCACAGACTTTGTGACATTTGGATTTCTCAGAATCCTGTTTGATTTTTCCTTTCTGTTTTCCGGACAGATTGCAGAATTCTTGAATCACAACCCTATATTTAACCATATTACATGTCATCTTAAAGTATATTGCACATTCAGTAACGCTGTCCAAATTAAGCCTAGATTTGCTTGTTTGTTTGTTTTTGGAACCAGGGATTGAACACAGGCTCTTGCGGCTGTTTTTTTTTTCAGTACCAGGGATTGAACTCAGGACCCTGCACTTGCCAGGCAAGCGCTTATTTTACTGAGCTATATCCCAAGCCCCTGTTTTGTTTTTTAAGACAGAGTCTCACTATGTAATTCAGGCTATCCTTCAGCTCATGTGTAGCCCAGACTGGTGTCAGACTCAGTGATCCTCCAGAGTGCTAGCTTTTCAAACATGAGCCACAGCCCAGTTCAGTGTTTTGTTTTTTTTTAAAAAAAAGTATCTGTAAATAACCACTAAGAAAACAATATGTAATGTGTTAATTATTGAATCTCTACTAATTTGATTTGAAACTATCTCATTGCTGTTTGTTCTTCAATAAAATTATGGAAAAATAAAAGGAGTATGCGCAAAAAAATAAAAATTATATCCGAAGTATGAAAAAAAAAAGGTATCTGTGTCTCCTGAGTATAAACAATGATGCATGAATATACATAAAAAGTAGTGTTTATTCATAGATAAATCAGTGCAGCTGAAACTAGTGGTATTAAATTGTACTCCTGTCAGACCATTTTTATGGCTTTAGGGATGAGCATAAAATGAATAGCACAAAGTTCTCATAATGTGATAAAGGATATGCAATCTTTGTAAATTTTTTTCCAGATTATATTACTATATTTTAGGTACATATAATGATCACACTCACTATACAGAGTTTATACCTGTGCATGATATAACTAGTTTTCTTTTTTTCCTGTTCCCTTACCTCTCTTCAACCCCTACTCCCTTCCTTATTTACAAAAGCTTTGTTTCCATTTTTTTCCTTCTTTTCTCATGTCTTATCTACCCCCCAAAAAAACAAACAAAAAACCTTTTCCCCTCCTCCTCTCCCTCCCTTTTTTGCTTCTCCATTTGAACATTTTCTTCCTGATTTACAATACCTGTTACACTTTTTTTTTTTCCATTTGTGTATTTGGTACAGGTTCTCACTACGCAGATCAGACTGGTGGTGATCCTCCTGTTTTCAGCTTCCCTGTAATGATGTGATTACAGGCATGTGTCACCATGCCTGGACTCTGTTGCTGGCTTAGTGTACCCCTGAGGTGGGGCTGGGACCAGCATGGCATTCAGGACAGGGAGTTGAACTCTGGTCCATGTACTTTCCAAAGCTAATGTTTTTTTCCCATGTGCTATCTTTTATCAGCTCTCCCATTACACATTTTGGTCCTTATTTACAATTTCAGTTCCTCACACCAGAGAAACAATGTACACACATGTGTCCAATTGATTTCTTTTCTTTTTTTTTTTTTTGTATTTTTAGGGAAGGGTCTACAGGGTGTTCAGGGTCCTCACTACTAGATGGTACTTGTAGTGATCCGCTTGTTTACAGCCTCTCAAAAGCTGGGAGTACAGGCACACTCCAACACTTCCAGTGTTAATTGCCCCCTCGGTGCACCTGGAGACCAGGGCTGGCACAGCAGGTCTGGGGATTGAACCCCAGCCCCTATGCCTGCTTGCCAGCCCTTTAATCTGCTGAGCTATGTAGCTGGCCCTAGAATGGTGGGGTTTCAAGGTGCATCTGTTTACCTAGAAATGTCTCATCCTTTTTTATGGCAGAGTAGAATGCCATAAAAAAGGATGTGTGTGTATGTGTATGTGTGTGTGTGTGTACTTGGAGCTCTAGTGGCCAGAGGAACAGCACTATGTAACATCTTTGGTAGTGGTAGTCCAGTTTGCCTAATTTTGTTAATGTGCTGTGAAAGATCAAAAATTTGAATACAGGGGCCAGGGAGATGGCTCAGTGTAATAAGCACTGCCCTGGCAAGTGCAAGGGTTTGAGTTCAATCCCTGGTTCTACCAAAAAAAAAATTTTGAATGTGTAGTGTATATGACACAAAATTGTGAGTTGGTGGGACTTTTTTTTTTTAATTTGTTTTAAATTCTTATTGTTTAATTAAAACCATGTTTATAGATAACAGATTTATATTTTTTACTTACACTGCTCTTTGCTCTGAAAACCATTAGTGACTTCCCAATTGCTAGAGATCCTTATGCCTGCTTTCAAGGTCCTTCCTAGTCCTCAAATCACCTTTTTCCTATGAATATATTACTGTCACACCTTGCACTGTTCCTTCTATTGGAAACATGCTTCTCCATCATACCTACTCTTTTCTGAAGACCCTCCTTTCTTCCCCTTCCCCACCTTATGGATTAAAACCTCATGTCCTTCTAGGTCACTTACTAAGCACAGTACAGCCTGCTTGCATATCAGACGTCTCCAGATTCACCTAGACCACATGTCTTAAGTGCAACACTCATGATTACATCTTTTCTAATCTTCACAGCTTCACTTGTTGTTCTAATGCCTGTATCTTTTTGAATCTTCAGCTCAAAGTCCTTTGTGATGGTGAGGAAATGCAGGGGATGGAAGAAACGGTCTGTTCCTCTGCACAGCTTTCCACTTATATTTCATCTTGGGACATGAATGAATGTAGAACCCCATATAATAATAGCTGAGCTGAGATGTTTTCTCATGAAGTTGCCTAGTAAAAGCAATTTCTCATAATGCAGAGTGGATACCCAAGGACAGAAATGAATAATCAAGGTCATAGTACAAATATGCAGAAGAAACGCAGTATGGAAGGATGTCAATCACCCCCACAGCAATAATCTTTCCATCAAGCCAGCACTGCTGGTGAAAGGAACCATAGCCACATTCTGGTCCATTAAGGGGATTCTCTGCCTCAAAGGTGAAGTGCAAAGGAATCTTGTGAACTCAGTCTTCCCACATTCATCAGGTGCATCCTGGTGTATGGCCATTTGGTACTTGACATATAAAGAAAAGGACTGGCTGAAGGACGACTTGAACTCTGGGTCCTCAAAGGAGACAGGCACTAACCTCACCTCTAGTCTGTGTGATGCATTCTCTGGTAAAGATTCAAATATTAACTCTAAAAGTGATTTGGGCTGGTTGGATTTAGCCTTTGGTGGGAATGAAGTCAGTACCTGATCTTGAGCCTGGAAACTCAAATTCTCCAGCTGGGTTTTGCTGCATGAGTTTTAACATTTTCCTTTTCGGATTTCCTTGGCTTTTCGACATGGAGGCTTACTCAAATCAGCCCCTTTGCCTGGCTTAGGAAGCAGATGAACTTTGATTGAGTGTGATGGCTCATCAGAGCCCAACTTCTCTTCTATAGCCTGTGAATGAGTTAATTCATTAGATTCTTCTTTCTTTGAGTTTTTTCTTTCTTCTTCTTGTCACACTTTAAGCTCTCCTTGAGATCACTGCTGAGTGCTTTAAGATTGCACTTTATATCCAATTTATTTATTACTGCAAAGTCACTCGCAACTACATCTTCCATTATAGAATCCATGGGCTCATCCTCATAATTTCTTCTGAAAATCTCCCCTTTAGCCTAAAATTTCAGCATTTTTAGTTTTTAAACTTCCTTGTGTGATTTTGATGGTTGAAACTGTAAAGGCCGGCACCTTATTGTATAATGAGGACAGCATGTTTGGTTCATGACAGGTTTGTATACATATTTCCCACTTCTTTGCCATCCTCGATCTATAAGATCCTAGTAATCCTGTACTGTCATGGAATGTGCCCACATCTCATTGGAGCGGCTGCCTGACTCGTTCTTGCAGTAGCCACAGTGGTAGAAGTCTTCCTGGTGGGACTTAAGTAACACTTTGTCAGCATTTGAAGATACTGGTACTTAATCCTCATACAGAAAATTTGCTTCTAAATTTGAAGCTTGAAAGTAGTGGAACAACTGAAAAACAATGCATGGCTTTTTTTGGTATGTGTGTTAAGAGCTGTGTACAAAGTGAATCATGTACTGATCCTCAGCACAACTAATAAAATCTCAAATATTAGAGACAAAACTCTATCCATTCAGCAGTTGGTGGGCATTTGCAGCCTTTGTAAATTTATCTGAATTGTTGGACTACAAGTATGTCAGATCCTGTATTAGGGAATTTTTAAATTTTTGGAATGTTAAAGTTACTTTTATACAATTTTTTAAAGTACTACATCAGATTATGTTTGTTCAATCTATACTGTTTTCTTCACTCCTAGAGAATGGGACATTATAGAAACTCAAGAGCATTATAAGAGCCGATGGAGATCTATTAGGATTCTTTATCTTACTATGTTTCTCAGCAGTGTAGGTAAGTATTAGAAATTATACATAATTTTAAAATTCATACAAAGTGTCAAAAAAAAATTTTTTTTAAAAGTGGGCCGGCCAAATAGCTCAGCAAATTAAAGCACCTGGGAGCAGGTGCAGGGGCCAGGGTTCAATCCCAAGGCCTGCCACGCTGGCCCCGCCCCCAGGGCACATTGAGATGGCCATGGAGACTGGGGTTGGCGGTGTGCACCTGTGTCCCAACTCTTCAGAGGCTCTAAGCAGGTAGATCACTGCAAGTCCGATCTAATGGTGAGACCCTGAACACCCTGTTAGACCCTTCCCTAAAAATACAAAAAGAAAGAAAAATTATTTGTATTATGCCAAATATGGAACAGGTTCGGGATGGTGGTGCACATCTGTAATCCCAGCACTCAGAGCTGAGGCAGGAGGAGTTTGTGAGTTTGAGGCCAGCGTGGGCTACAAAGTGAGTTTAGGGCTGACCTGAATTGCATAGCAAAACCCTGTCTCAAAAAGACAAAAAATAAAAACAACTAGATTTACCACTTACCATTTTTAAGTTCGGTAGTATTAAATATTGATGTTATACAACCATCATATGAAACAGGAGTGGCCTATAACAATAAAGAGGTATTACTTGTATACATTATTGTATGTTTTATACATGGCTTCAGGCAGTTCTTTACTCAGTACAGCTCAAGCAAGTCAAAGTGGACACCTGTGCTTTAGAATATTTTCTCTCACAAAACCAAAACTTTTTTATTTTGTTTAGCAAAACCAAAACTTTATATTCACTAAATAATTTCTTGTTTCTCTCTCCCTTGATCCCTAGCAAACACCATTCTACTTTCTCTGTCTTTCACTGCTCTGGATACTTAATATATGTGGGACCAGATAGTATTTTTTTCTGCAACTAGGTTATTTCATGTAGCATATTGTCCTTGGGGTTTTTCTGTGTTGTAGCATGTGGTAGATTTTTTTTTTTTTTTTGATTCAGAGTCTTGATACGTAGTCGAGCCTGGCCTTGAGCCTGGACTGGGCTGTGTAACCTAGGCTGACCTCCAGCTTGTGCTCTTCCTTTCTTAGCTTCCTGAGGGATGGAAATACACTTGTCCACCATCATGCTTGGCTTTTTTAGAATTTTTATTTTCTGAGACATGTCTTGCTATGTTGCTTATACCTAGTCTTGAACTTATGCCCACAGTTGAGCAATCTACCTTGCCTCCTGAGTTTGTGGGACTACAGGCATGCATCACTGTACCTGGCTTTCCCTTCCCTGTTTCTTAAAATTTTTATAAAAATAAAATACAAAATAGTTTTTACAAAACATTAGAGACAATACAAATTTTCACTAAACAAAATAATTGAAATTTAACAATAGTTACAATGTTATGTAATGCTATCTTTAAATTGTTTACATAACCAGATATAAACATGCAAAATTGGTTTAAAAAAGTTATAAGAAATTAAAAGAAAAAATTTAAGCATTAACTGCTCTTTTTGCAAGAGACCAGCAGAAATCAGCAGAACAATTATCCAAGCTATCCTCCTTTCCCTTTAAGTATAAAGAGCAGTCCAACGTAGATGACAGAAACTTTTTCCTCTGTCCTCTTCGGTGCCTGAGGCTTTTGATTTAAGTTGATGAAGATGGGTTGCAGGAGAAGCAGCATTCAGATTTGCCATTAATAAGTTTATGTAGGGGCTGGGGAGGTAGCTCAGTAGAATAAGTGCTTGCCTGGCAAGCACAAGGGCCTAAGTTCAATCCCCGGTTCCACAAAAATAAAAAAGGTTTATGTATTATGGGGGTGATAAATGAGAAAAAGAACAGGCAAAGGTTTTTTTATCGGCCTTAAATTAAGGGAAAGTAAAAAAAGCAATAAATGGGGAGGCTAATGGAAGGTAATGGTGATCAGTAAAAATTGTATGCAAAGATACATCTCAATGTAGAATCCCCTATCTCTGGCGATAAAAATGTTATCTTTTTGGGACCAGGAGAAAAATTTATACCCTCCTTTAGAGGAGAAAGGAAGTGGAGAGAGACTCCTTTCTGCATTCACTGTTTATTTTCATTGCTTTAT
Organism: Ctenomys sociabilis; assembly: GCA_004027165.1. Classification (NCBI taxonomy): domain Eukaryota; kingdom Metazoa; phylum Chordata; class Mammalia; order Rodentia; family Ctenomyidae; genus Ctenomys; species Ctenomys sociabilis. The sequence goes on from PVKA01006452.1 coordinate 73,966, forward strand.
ATTTGCTCATTTTCTCTGTGTCTGTTCTCGTTTTGTCACAGGGTATCATTGTGTAGTCCAGGTTAATCTCAGACTTGCTTTGTAGCCCAGGCTGGTGTCAGACTCTCACTTTTCTTTTCTGTCTTGAGAGTGCTGGGATCACAGGCGTGTACCACTACATCCATCATGTGCTATTCTTCAGTTGTCTTCAGCTCAGCATAATCAATGTGCCAAAGAAGCATATATTAGGGATGACATAGTCCAATTCCCTTCAAAATATATTGAATTTTGTTTATCCATTCATCTGTCAGTAACATTTGGTTAGTTCCACTTCTTGGCTATTGTCCATAGTGCTACTATGAATATGCGTGTGAAAATAGCTCTTCAAGATTCTGTTTTTCGTTCTTTTGTGTGTATACCTAGAAGTGAAAGTACGGAATCATACGATGATTTTATTCTTTTTTTTTTTTTGAGGAATTCTCATAACTGCTGTATCATTTTATATCCCCACCAACATGCAGGGTTCCAGTTTTTCCACCTCCTCACCATCTTTTTTGCAAGGGATGGGGAGGATGATTAACTGGAGGTTGAACTCAAGGCCTTGACACTGAGCTGTATCTCTAGCCTTTTAATTTTTTATTTTTATTTTTTGATTTTGAGACAGGATCTTGCTCAGTCACAAGACCAGGCTTAACTTTGCAGTCTTCTTGTCTCAGGCTCCAAAGTGCTGGTATTACAGGTGTGCACCTCCACACCCAGCTTAATTTGTAGTTTTTATTTTGAGATAGGGTCTTGCTATACAGTTCAGCATGGCCTTGAACTCACTATATAGCCCAGGATAGCCTCAAACTCAGCAATCCTCCTGTCTCAGTCTCTTAAGTGCTGAGGTTACAGTGGTGCGCCACTACACTAGGCTTCTTCTAGCTTTATTTATGAATGGTTAGATATGCAGTTCTCGGTTGTTTCATTTTTAGTACTGGGTATTAAACCTGAGCCTTGAAGATGTTAGGCAGGCACTTTACTACTGAGCTCCCTCATCCCCATCCCTTTTTAAATTTTTGAGACAAGGGTTCACCAAGTGGCCAGGTTGGTTTCAAATTTGTAATTTTCTGCCCCACCCACCCTCACCCCAGAAACAGATTATTATTAGTGCAGATCTTGCCTCTCATAGGATTATGTAGAAGCACAGCGTTAGCTATCCCAACTGTACTGTCTATACACACACATCATGATTTTTTTCTTTCTATACCCCTTCCTTTGTCTACACCTGTCAAAGGTGGGCACTCCATTGTCATTCAACTAACTTAGGTGCTTGAACTCGACAACACAATCCAACACAGTCCAGCATTCCACAACAATAGTGAGTTATTCAAAGAAGTTGTCGACCATAGCCATTTGCAGCTCAGCTTAATACTATGGGCTCACGATGTATACTTCATTTTTATACTTTTCTGCTGGATGGTTAAGACCCAGATAGAGCAAGACTTACATACCAACACATGTACTTTATGTTTCTTATGTGGTCAGTGAAGTCCCCTCAGGATTTATCTTGTGGTCCTATACATTATTCTGAAGATCCTTTGTCTGTGTCATCCATGTGGATGAGTCACGGCCAATGCTTGACCAGTTTGCTCTCTGTGAGAGCCTGAGAGAAAGTTTTCTCTCCACGAGACCCTCCCCAGGCACACTATAGAACTTCAGTCTCTTTCTTCTGTGGCTCCATAATCTCCTTGTTCAGAAAATTTGGAGCTCAACTGAGTTTCATGATGTTGCAGTACAGGTTCTCCTATGTCCTGAGTCTTCGCTGACCTTGAAAGGCTAGGGCCACAATGTTGGCTGGCCTTGTGGCTCTTCTATTTCTCCAACTCTGACTTGTATATCTTTAGATTTTTTAATTGACATATTGAACATTTTACTTGTTTACATGTTTCTTTATTGCAAAACTGATATATTGATTTCAGATTCTTTCAGTCCTTTTATTCATCAAAATATGTTAATTCAAAAGACATAGGAATGAAACTACTTCAGTCTTCAAAAACAAGGTTTTATAAAAGCAAGTGCCTACAGACATATGCTAACATACATGCGTCTTGAAAACAGTGTGCTAAATGAAAGAAGCCAGACATAGACCACAGATGTGAACCTATTCATATCAAAGAGTAGGAACATCTGTAGAAAAAGCATTGGTGGTTGGGTTGCTTTGGGTTGGTGGGAGAGAAGATTGAGAGTCATCTCAGGGTGATTTCCAGATTTCTTTCAAATGATGAAAGTGTTCTAAAATCAACTATAAAGTTTGCACACATTTGTGATTATGCTAAAATCCACTGAGTTGTGTGCTTTTAAAAGGGAAATTGCATGGCTTATGAATTGTATCTCAATAAGTCTATTTTGAGAGTAGGCTTTTTAGAATCTCTGGCTTTATCTTTTAAATTTGTTTAAAACTAAGAAATGGTGTTGCAGTATTATGACAGTTCTTAAGCAGTAAAGGGTAGCAAAGATCACTAATTTTTTTAAGGAATAGTCATCTTGAAGTATCCTAATTCTTTATAGCAACTGCCTCCTTTATTTAGATGAATGTTTTGTATGTTCTAGTCTCCTCTACTGTGAATTCTTTCTTCCAAACAACACAGACTGTTAGGCTAGCCCTTTATAACAATGTGGCCTTTCTCTCATTTATTTCTGCTATAAAAACTTCAAACTCTCAGTAATTTCTGTTTTATAATAAAGATATATTAATGAGGAGAAATAGCGCCTTGACTTTTATTGTATTATTCCTTATAAAATAAAATTCTTTTCAAACCTTTAATGTTTATTTTTCAAACCTTTAATTTTTATTTTTCTTCTGATAGTTGAAATCTCATTGCTTGATAAATTAAGTACATATGTACATATATTTGTAGATTCAGGATGATATTTTAAAATCCATGCTATAGTTCCAAAAGTTTTCCTTGTAATAGTGATTAAAATGTAAGAATAAATCACAAAGTTTTTCTCTTCACAGGGTTTTCTATTGTGATAATGTCAATATGGCCTTATCTCCAAAAGGTTTGTACTTTTTAATCTATTCTTCTCTGAAGTAACTATACTGGTAGTAACTCTTGTGCATGTAAGCCCTTTCTCAAGAATCTCTTTAGTGTGCTGTAATTTAACCTCCACTATGGTAGCTTGAGAGAATAGTTCCTTACAAGAGCAAGAAAGGTGACCACATGCTTTATTGTTCAAAGCAGAGTGCAGTTGTAGTAAAGGAATGCTAAACCAGGACAACAGGATGTTCCCAGCAGGACCAGGCAGTGGGGACCTGTAACACATAGCTGTGTGGTTATAAGCTACTTCAGCCTGTCACTGCTCTCCCTAATAAAGAAAGGAAACTGAACCAGAGATATTCTGAATCTTTAAAACATATAATTGATAGTTCTGAGAAATACTTTCATGCTTTTTTCATAGAATTAATTTGGGTTGTCAGATAATATTGTGAGAAGCCTAGGCAATATTCAGTTGTAACTCAGTGACTAGGTTTCCAGTCCCAGCCCCAAGGGTACCAAAGTGATGCACAAGCAAGTCCCTTTTATAAAATGGTGTATTTCAGCTGCTCATGTCATCCAGGAAACTAATCATCTCTAGGTTGCCCATCATAACTAATAAAATGCAAGTGCTGTGGGATATAATATGGGAACTGGGTATGGAATTATACATCTCTGTAGTAAGCATATTTATACGTATTTCTGAGTTTGAAGTATTCTAAAAATATTCTAAAGTAAAATTTTTATTTAAAAAGTATTTCTAGATATCAAAAATCCTATAATTTCTTGGCGTTTTTATCTAGTCTTTTTAAGTTCCCAAAGTCTGAGAGGAAAAAGAAAAAACAAGTATATTTGTAAGGATTAGTTTTACTTTTGAAACTAATGTTTAAGTTTGAAAAGGTTCGATGCTTTTTGTGTTTTTCAAAGGTAAGTTAATTGAGTATGTGAACTGATGACTGTTCTTTTAGCAATATAAATAATAACTTCTTTTGGCCAGCCATGGTGGCACATACCTCTAATCCCAGCACTGAGGAGGCTGAGGCAGAAGGATCTTGAGTTCTAGGCCAGTCTATGCTATATAACGAGTTTAAGGCTAGCTTAGATTACATAACAAGAATCTGCCTCTAACACAAAGCAGAGAAAAAAAACTAAAAACAGTATTAATTTTCTCAAGACATTTTGTGATGCTCTTGAGATCATTGTGACAGGCACAGCACTAAGTTGTCAGTCCTGTTTGACAGATGGAGATCCGGCTAAGAAAAATTCTTTGCCCAAGATCACACAGCTACAGAATGGCAGAGCCAAGCCCATCTGAAAGGAAAACCTGCCTGTTTACAACAGTTCTGTTAGCTACTACCTTGAATATTTTAAATTCTTAATTTAAGGTAACTATCTCTTACAGAACAGTATGTTGCAAAGTATTGCCTGGCTTTAAAAGCCATCTGTATGATAGATAAGTCAAAGGCATCAGAATCTCTCCTCCTCAAGACAGATCTGTGTTACTCTGAATTTGTTTTATTTATTTATTTATTTTTTCATTTATTTTTATTTTATTAAAATACAAATGTCAATCAGACAATTTCAAGATACCTTAACCATACAGATTCGATGAATTAATACATTGCAAACTGTTTTCATAAAGTTTTGGTATTGTACAAGGTGCATACATGATATTATATTTACAGATATTATTTTAGCAGATATCTCTTATCAGTGAATTAAGAGTGTAGTTGCTTACTTATCTGAATTTGTAATTTGTGTTTGCTGGCCCTGGCCCCTAGGTAGGAAGCAGTGATGTGAGTCCTTAGGATGGGTTGCCAAAGGTAAGGTTTATTTCCAGAAGAGTCACATTCTTTCTTTTTCTTGTACCAGGACTCAAACTCAGGACCTTATGCTTGCCAGGCAGATGCTATGCTGCTGAGCTATATCCCTAGCTCAGGACTCACATTCTTAAAACCTAGACTGGGCCAGGGAGATGGTTCAGTGGAATAAGCGCTTCCCTGGCAAGTGCAAGGGCCTGAGTTCAATCCCTGGTTCTGCCAAAAATAAAAATTAAAAAAAAAAAAGAAAACCTAGACTATAGATTGGAATGATTGGTTTTATGTAGTCCCAGGGTTATAGGAATACTCATACATGGCATATTAATGTAACATAATAAAACTGACATTAGTATTTTTTTTTTTTATGCATTTAGTACAAGTCTCACTACACAATAGTAATTTTCCCGTTTTCAACCTCCTAAGCACTGGGATTAGAGGTGTACATCACCATGCCCAGTCTCAATCCATCTCAGTGTGCCCCGAGGGCAGAGCTGGCCCTGCTGGTAGGCCTGGGATGAACCCCATCCGCTCTGCCTAAGCAGGTGCTTTAGTCTGCTGAGCTGCCTGGCCAGCCATTAAAACTGACATTAGTGTTTTTTCTTTTTTTTTTTTGTGGTACAGGGAATTGAACTTGGGACCTTGCACTGCCAGACAGTGCTTATGCTGCTGAGCTATCTCCCTGGATCTAAAACTGACATTAGTAAAACAAGTGCTAAGAAATCCTTCATGTTCTAGAGGTATAGCATTCCCTAAGTGGGTACTGTATGCTGATATAATATTAAGCATTTTATATCTATTGGCTTAAATAATTTTCATAAAAGCTCTGTGTATTATCCTCATGAAAAATTAAGGCATCCTGTTTATTTTCTCAGGCCAATTAGGGTTTTTCAAACCTAGATATGTAATGAACCTGGCTGAGAGGTTCCTTGATGACAAGAGCTGTGTGTTCATTTTTGTGTCCCTAGTGCCTTGAATAAGTTTGTGTTAGACGGTTTCAGGGTTGGTCAGTCAGTCTGTCTTTGTCTCTGTGTGACTCTGTGTGTGTATGTATGTGTGTGTGTGTGTGTGTATGTGTGTGGCTTTTTAAGAAAGAGTCTTGCTATGTAGCCCAGACTGGCCTTGAACTCACTATTTAACCTGGGCTGGCCCCAAACTAATGACAATCCTTCTGCCTCAGCGCCTCAAATGCTGGGATTACACGTGTGCGCTGCCACACCTGGCAACCTCAGTGATTATTAATTGAATAAGTAAGCCATGAGCTATAATAATATACTCTAGTTGAGCTTAGAATATCCATATGTGTATCTGCATTCTCGGAACAAAGCGCTAGTGCTCCTGGAACTTTGATGTCAAAGTTTTTAGAGAAGAATATTTTGAAGTTCAACATCCTATGAGATTTTTGTTTGTTTCATTTTTAATTTTTAAAGAAGCCATAGACACTTTATCTGAAGTGACCAGAATTAAGCAAGGTTACAGATAATTACTTGGCAATATTACAAATAGGTAAAAGACTTAACAGAATGCTTTGTGTGTGTGCACTTGTGAAAGAGGGTATTGAGGCAGCTTAGAGTGTGGTTAATCCAAACAAAGATGGAATGGGAACTTTCAAAATCAGTAATGTCCGAACTTAGGTTTTTTTTTTCGAAATCAGACCCTTGCACTTGCCAGTCAAGCGCTTACTTTACCGAGCCGTCTCCCTGGCCCTGTGAACTTAGTTTTGAGGCCTTTAGAAGATAGTGAGCTGGAGAGAAGGAGGCAACAAGGGTGGGGGCGTTGGGAGAGCCTCCAATGAGAAGGAGCCTGGAACAGCCTGTGTAGAAAGGCCCAAAGCCTTGGAAATCTCAGTTTCACTGCTGGACGATAGAACTGGGAAAAAAAGAGCATGCAGAGAGAGAAAGCTAGAGAGACAGGTTAGCTTTTGATCTGCTGTTTAAGAATAACTGGTTTCAATTTGATTCTGAAAACAGCATGATACGGCTTATTAGAACTAGATAGGACTAGAGAACAGGATGTGCTGTTCCTATCATAAGAGGGAGGGAGACTTCATGGAGTACAGGTAGCAGTGCCTGAGGGACTCTTGCTGTAGTCTGTATCTCCCAGAGCATTTTATTTGCTTGTTACAGATAGAGCAGATGATGACTTTCCAGGTACTGTGAAGAGTAATATCCAATTCCAAGGAAAGTTTCTCCCAGTCTCTAGCAGGGTCACTTCTGTTTGTGAAATGAACTCTTGACTATCATTAGCTGATGCCTGAAAAGATGCTTCTATATGTCTTGTCAACACTGAATAGTTAATATTAGCATTGAGTTTCCATTGCTTCTTTGAGGATCTTTATATGATATGAAATTATTAGTTTATATTTGACACAAAAGGCTAAACTAAAATATGTCTGAGTGAAACTGAAAATCAGAGTGCCTAAACTAAAGGTACTCATTTTGTTTGTTTGCTTGCTTTTGACACAAGGTCTTGCTAAGTAGTTTAGGCTGGCCCTCAACTCACTGTGTAGCCAGCCCATGCTGGCTCAAACTCACAGTGGTCCTCCTGCTTTAGCCTCCCAAATGCTGGAATTATGGGCATCTGTCACTGCATGTGGCTTTACCTAAATATTTCTGTTTTAAGCTACTTAAAGATATCTTTAGGAAGGAAAAGGCCATGATTTTTCTTTACATTTGCCTTTGTTTAAATGTATTTTCTAAAAAATTAATGTTCATTTTTCCAAACTATAGTTCACTACATTTAAAAGATCTTTTCATTTATACTATAGTCCATCATCTTTTCTTCCTTTTTTTAAGAGTAGGAAAATTTATTAGGGAAAAGGAAGAGGGAATAATTATAGTTCTTGATAGACAAGAGGGGCCCAAAATGGGTTGCCACCCTGGTCTGTTTTCTTAAGATAAAGTTTTTTTCTGAAAGTATCTTTTTTAGAATTTTAGTCATTTGAGTCTTCCTTCAATGTTCATCATATTTAAGCTTTCTTTATGGCTATGGTTGTAGCTCAGGGCTAGAGGACATGCCTAGCATGTGTAACATTCTGGGTTCAATCCCCAGCTGTGAAAACAAAAAACAATCCTGAAACAAAAAGCCAAACTTTTTGTTTCACCTTCTAAGTAGGTGAAATCCTGAATTGTGGAAGTAGAAGAATTAGTAATAGTTTTAGTGAGAAAAAATGACTATAATTTTCATGTTTTACACATTTGACTATTCAGCTTTAAAAAGTATGATGCAAAAAAAAAATAAAAATGTATGATGCTAATGGCTGTTTTGTGTATGGGAAAGTATAAATCTCAAGAATCATATTCTTAAGATTTAAAGAATACCTCACATTATAGTTTATGAAGATATTGATCCATACTTATACATATAGTAATTATCTTTTTAATAAGATTTGATGAACTGTTAATTTCTATAATCATTTTAGAAGATGAAAGATACTGAGTAGCCAGAGAAGCATTTATTTTTGTGCGTATGGTTCATTATTAGCACATTTAATTGTATAGTGAGAAGTTTAAATCTCTTACTAAACTTTGTTGGATAACAATTCTTAAAGCCTTATATGTATGTTTCCCTGCAGATTGATCAGACAGCTGATGCACGTTTTTTGGGCTGGGTTATTGCTTCATTTAGTCTTGGCCAGATGGTAGCTTCACCTATATTTGGTTTATGGTCTAATTATAGGCCAAGAAAAGAGCCTCTTGTCGTCTCCATCTTTATTTCGGTAGCAGCCAACTGCCTCTATGCTTATGTCCATGTCCCAGCTTCTCATAATAAATACTACATGTTGATCGCTCGTGGATTGGTGGGATTTGGAGCAGGTAAAAATCTGTGTGTGTTTGTTCATGTCAAGTTCATATTTATCCTGATATTTGTGGTCCTGTCTTATCTCGCCTCTTTCCTTCTCAATGTCATGGCCTGTAGCCAGATCTCTCCTTAAAAAAGTAGCTAACTCTCCTGTCCTTTTGCCTTTGTTCACAATGCCCATTACCTGTAGCTTCTCCTTTTTACTCTCGTGGTTCTTTATCCTTTAAGAGGCAGGTTAAGTTCCACATCTTACATGCAGCCTTCTCTGACTACCCTGCTCCTTAAGGGATGATTTGTTTCTGTTGTATCTGGCACTTGAGTTTTATCTTGCATTGTTTTCCCTTTCTCACCAATTAGTAAACTTTTTGCAATTAGAGGCAGTTTATGATACTTTTAATATTCTGTTTCTCCTAGCACAGTCACTTGAACATTATAAGCCCTGAATAAAAATTTGGAGTTAAATTGTTAGTAGATTTTTCTGTTTCTTATATCACAGATCTTTGTGTGCAACTTGTTGATATCTCTCATTTAAAAACAGTTGCAGCAGTAACTGTTATGTCATTTAGTCAGACCTTTCTGAATATTTAAAGTCTGATATTCCTTTCTTATATTATTACAATGCCATTTCATCGTTCATTCAAAACTGGTTTCTTGTTGCTGAAAGTACCATGTCCCATGAACTTGTGTATTTGTTCAATAAAAATAACTTACGTGTGTTGTATGACTGAAAAAGGGAGGAAGTGACCATACTGTAAGCCAGTATTTCCTCTATATCAGAGAACTTATGTGAACTTTATAAACCAAAAGAAATTGTGTTCATTTTGTATTGTCTTTTCTTAGGAAATGTAGCAGTTGTTAGATCGTATGTTGCTGGTGCTACTTCCCTTCAGGAAAGAACAAGTTCCATGGCAAATACAAGCACATGTCAAGCATTAGGATTTATTTTAGGTCCAGGTAGGTATTTTTCATTTTTAATTTATAACATTTAAATTAGGAAAAATTTATAAAT